>LUCM01010073.1:12477-124619 GCA_008360955.1 Fasciolopsis buskii
AGAAAATAGTCAAGCCTGGCTATCGTTAGCGGCATAGGGTGGCTATTAACACCTTGATTACCATATGATTTTTAAGTGCTTTCAACTCCTTCCCGTTAACCTGCCCTTGCACTATGCGAATGACGCTCTCTTTTGCTCTTGATATGTATATTAGCGTCAAGGGTCCGTCTGGCCTGAGCATTTACCTGCCCTATTCTGGAGGTAAGCTGTTAAATGGCTAAGCCGGGTTACAAACCTCAGCATTTTAAACAAATCCGAGTACCTGACGAGAAACGACTCCACTGGGTTATCCTCTAATATCATGCAAATCTTTCCCGACATCTGGCTCAATTCGGTATTTGGCGGTGACTATTTTCCGAAGCATGGCCAGTGCGCTTCATCCACGTTTAAGAACACTGGCCTATCAAACCAATATTCGAAATGTTCGTGTGTAGTATTACCTCTGACACGAAGTATGCAATGTTTACTTCCGACCTTACATGACGCCACTGACGAGGCCTGGGCCATTTGCGAATTTCTGCTAACTGAGTCGCCACGTAGGTACTGAATCTCATTCTTGTGTTGTCGATGTAGTACAGGACAGTAGAGGCTTCGGTCAAGAAGCATGTCGGACACAATTTGTGCCTTTTCGTCAAGTGTGGTAAATTCTTACTGCCAGCCTTGCCCCGGCCAACTCCAGTTGAGGGATGGTTACCTGCTTCAGAGGTGCCACTCTTGATTTGGAGAAAGGCAACCTACGATATAGGAGAGAAGCAGAGAGGCAAACTTTACGTAGACAATCGCTCCATAACCAACCTTGGAGGCATCACAGAAGTTGAGTTTCTCTGTCTGCGATACCAAAGTTACGCACGCGTCAAGGGAACTTTAGGGTCCCTAGTGTTCTTAGGCTGCACAACCATTCTTCCCGAGGTCTTTGTTGTGAATCTTCCGTTGGCTGGTCCCAATCTATCCGCCCGCGACATAACTGCTCCAATATTACTACCGGGCAGACTGTGAAGCGAAACCAAACTCGAGGGGTTGAAAATTGACGGGACCTTTGACAACAACCTGTACTTTTTCGTGGTCTTATCTGGGTGCTGAAGGCAAGCTGAAATTTATCCTGGTACTCATTTGGAACTGTCGATTTCTAAAGTAGATCGAGCCAGTCCAGACTTTAAAAGAACCTCAAGTACCTCTCTATGACCGCATACCCACTCATGCAATCAAAAACCTGCAATCGCCAGCAAGGCGCTGATTTGTCCGGTGAACACTTTAGCGGCCTGAAGAGTCGGCGGAGAAGCATGTCAGTCACCAACGTAAAAATTGCCTACCACTGGTCTGGTGCCATATTCTTTATACCGAAGTCCCCAATCAATTGCATTTCGGCATAAAACAACGTTGGCACAATAATGGAGATGAGTTCGAGCCAAGCGGATGCGATGTGATTTGATATTCAAGCAAGTTTCTAGTCAGCTGATCGCCCTACCACCACGGGGACATCTTTATCTCACTGGGACTCGCAGAGCTGAGAGGCCGGTATGGGAGACACGGATGGCAATGGGTCGCCGAAAGACTTGGAGAACAAGGTTAAGCATTGGCTCCTCATGGAAAAAAGGGATTTGTTACCAGCGGGAAAAGTACAGCCTACTTGGGTGAGTTGTGTTAATCAAATGAGGCCAGAGAGTGTGAACACTGATAGCGGCAAAACAGCAGTTTTGTCTAAAGATGGAGCAGGATCAAAGGACAAAAGCGAACCACAAGTCTAACTGAAACCGGGAAAAGGCCGTGAATAGCTGCGGTAATCGCGCATACAAAGACTCAACAAGCAAAACATGTCGCCGATATGGATAATCGGTACCCGGTAATGCAGACAATGCTGAAAAGTGTAGAGCAAGCACCTCATCGGATAGGCCAGGAGGTACATACTGTGAAAACATATAGCAACGTCCCCCGGCTAGAAAACGCAATTCCGTTGTCTATGGAGTTCCAGAGCCTTATAAGGAAAAGGGAAAAGGCGGCGAAATAACATGCATTGATTTCGCTTCGATAGGTAAAGATGGAGAACCACTTAGCTATTTAAAAGGTACTACACCTGAGAAGGTTGAATTAAGGTAATGATTGGGAAGGAGGAAATCTGTGGCAAAAAGTGGCCAAGTTTGCAAATCCACGTCATATGGGCAGATTATTGGCGGCAGTTGGTCGAATAAAAGCGGTTACCAGAAGAGATGTCACCCCGGAATCGGACGATAATGTCACTAGGAGGATCAGATCTAAAGATAACATGGTCAAATCTCCTAGATCGCAAGTCCCAAAACTGAGAAAACAGCCATGTTGTGGAAGGTCAGCCGAAGGGTACCCCGTGCGTTACAGCTGCCGGCAAAGGCGGTGGGCGAGCGTACCTTCAGCGGTTAGGTCCTGAACCGACACCTGTGACTCTCATATACCGTAAGAACCGGGGAAAGGATGCTGTGAGCGCACATGCGGGAGTGGGTTGTCGACTGCCATACGAAGAGACGGAATTAAGCCATTTGACACCCACTTCCGTTCAGCGACCAAAGAGACGGAAAAGGGATATGATGACGGTGACCTCATTGATGCTGCAACGGCGGACAAAAAATGGCCGGAGTTAGGAATTGTGGTACTGGATGTAGACTTGGTGGCTGCCACTGAGACCTAGATGCAGCTGGGGAGGAAGACAATGAAACAATTGCGCGAGAATGTATATTCTTTAGAATGAATTACTGAGATGGAAAATGCGGGTGGGATTTTGATCCTAGTGGCTGAAAAGTACGATGCACAGAAAGGCCACAAACTCCATACCCGAACGTACAGACTCTGAAGGTCAACTCCATAACTGGCGGCTCCAGGATTTCCGTTGCAGGTAATTACCGAGACCTCGGGGTCGGCGCCACCGTAGGAATACCTGTTTTATTTCCGCAGTGTGGCTGTGTGGGCTGCGGACAAATGTCTCTTACTGTGGGATTCGCAAGGCAGCCCCGGAAGGTAGTTTAGGGTACCAACTGCTGAATTTTTTGTACTCACGCAGGGCGGTTCGACACATTACCCAGGCGACTCGATGGAGTTTTGGTCAAGCACCCTCAGTCATTAACTTGGTGCCAAGGGGGGCACCGAATGACAATGGTGCCTTAAGCAGGAACAGCCGGTTTGCGGGAACGCCAACACCTTAATACACATGGGACTGAGTAAGCGGGGACTGATGGTCCCCGAAAAATAAGGCAGCAATTTCTCAGGAATGGATAACACTAGACTGCTGGACTTGGGTCCTCGGATTCAGTGGGAATTAGAAGGACGTGGCAACCACGTGGATCGTCAATGGGAGTCAAGTAGAAGCAACGTGTTGGCATTAACGGAATTAGCGGCACCTATGCGCAGAGTGAAACAACATTGCCCACCGCCATGGTGGATGGGTACGATCACGAGCGCCAAGAAGGAGAATCAGGGCTTTCATGAGATATGCGGACACTCTTGGCAATCTAGACCACTTGAGGAACGCAGTGGAGAGAAAGTGGCTGTCACGCATCCATCGGCAATGCCAGACTGCCTACGAGGGGCATCATTAGGACTACCAAAAGCGACCCCACAGCCCACGCCAGCTTTGTGCAATCCAAAACAGGATTACGGACGACCATGGGTGGAGTGCAAGCTACCGAAGAATCAGGTCGAGCAGCCACACGACAGCCGACCGTTTGCTAGAATTTTTCCGGGCTGTATACTGGCCGTATGTAAAGGCACACCAAGGAAAGCCACCCTTTAGAGAGTGGGATGTTGAATGAGGCCATCGCAAAAAAAGACTAGCGGGGAAAAACCGGAAACAAATGGACGGCCCGAAAGTTAAACTAACTGACGGGATCGGCCCAGGGACAGTAAGTCCGCTAGCGGAGACCCTGGAGAAACCTTTCACCCAGCTCTTTAATGCATCGCTGGCTGAAGGATTGTTTCTCGCGGACTGGTTGGCGTCGACAACCATGCCAATGCATTAAGACTGGTCAGAGAATTTTATGGCAGCTGTATACCGGTAAGTCTGACATCAACCGTGCGAAAATTCCTTTAGGGACCCGGCGTAATAGAACAGTCAATCTCCCGGAGGAAAACAAGCTGATGATAGTGGAACAACATGGTTTTTGGCAAAAACGTTGCAGACTGACCATTATGATTAATAACCTGGGATGAGTAACAGGTAGGATAGATACAGACGAATGGGTAGAAGTTTGTTATCTGGACTTCCAAAAGGTCTTCGGTTTTGCGGACCACGGGCCTCTTGACAGGATAATGAAGATTTTCAGGATGGATGCATGGATGAACAACAAGACTGCACAAAGCCTGAAGGGTTTAACTTTTAGGACGACGGTTGAAGGATTTCCATCAGACAGGACTACTATACAGCGGTGTGCCCCATGAGTCTGTTTTAGGAGCACTGCTGTGCCTGATGTAAGTCAGCAACGTAACCAACGTGTCAGACTGCCTGTGTTTTATGTTTGCAGGTGATATCAAGCTACTGGGGATAACAACCAGTGAACTACCCAGAAGGAACTAGATAAAGTTTGCCGGCGGTCGGCAGGATGGGGTCCTTCGTCAAGCATCAGCAAGTGCCAACTGCCCATGGAAGGAGAAGCTATATCCCGCTGGCTACATGGATTCACTCGGGCATTCGGTCGCAATGGAAAAAACACGACAAACAAGGAATGGGCTTTGAATCTAGTCTGCGATCTCAGAAAAGGATTGAGAAGGTATGGCGTGTCGTACACCAACTTGGGAGGACCGTGGGATTTGGCAGGCCCACAGTTGTGCCGCTGTTCAAGGCGTTTGTCTGACCGCACCTAAAGTTTTGTCTCGAAGCGTGCAGACCGTGATTTGCAGAATAAATGGCAATGCTGGGACAGGTTCAGCGTGTTTTTACACGCTGGCCTGGACAGCGGAGGTACATGGGATATCAGCAGAGGCTGAAACCACCCGGCACGTACTCTCTGGAAAGGCACAAGTAAAAGGGTAACAAAATACATTCCTTCCAAGTTTTCGGCGTATTGCGCGAGTTACGGGGCACCATGGGACCCTATTCCGGATATGGAGGAATAAAAGGCTAAGGAGACATGACGAAAACAATTGAGAGAGCTTCAGAGGCAAATCGTTTGCCATACCAGTGGTGAGCGGCCGAAACAAGCTACCAGGAGGAGTGGTTAATGTGAGATCGGTGCACGAATTCAAAAGCAGTCTAAACAATGCGTGGTTCTCCTTGATTGGGAAAGACAATATATGAGTTTTGAGGCTGAGAAGGATGTTCAAGCCAATGTATCTCATTAATACCCCTATTTGAAGTTGTCATAGATGCGAGTTGGATTCGCACACATTATTCGCAATTACTTCATAGGGATCGAGAAGTTTCTATCCTCCTGTTGTCGAAGCATCGTCAGATCCAAGGAGCACTCGATGCAAGAACCTAGAGGATCAGGCGCCTCGCCGAATAAGTTCTGTAATTTAACTGGAAATGGCACTGGAACTGAACTGGAGCTGAACTGAACTGATCTATCTGGCCTTGCACGTTTGACCTTGCGAAGCTGTAAGTATTACAATGTCCATGTCTCATGATAGTTTTCCTCCATTGCGTTTTTAGCTTCTACGATTTTCGTGGCAGTAAGTGATCACAGAGTACAATAAACCTAGTTTGGTTTCTTCCAATTCCGAAATTCATCAGTAAGAAGCTGGTCAAGGGACATTAATGTGCTCATTTTCATTCCGATCTAAGTCACAAATTTAATGTTTTAGTCTGGGATCCCCTGAAAACTTGTGAAGTACTTTATTCCTTTTGTAATCGCTCGTAGTGTCTCAGCGTCTGGCAAGTGATTGTTGGAAACGTCAGTGCGTCAGCTACAAGACAACTGGCTCGAAATGGCTATCGTAAAATTAATTTTACACCATTCTTTGCTTCATGGATTTTCCGGAAATGTTCCCACTACTAAGTATAGAATTGCCCTTAGTACACAGATAGCCAAAATATATTAGAACGACTTATATGACTGTCATGATCGTTAAAGCAATAAGTCCGTGATGCATGTGCATCACGGAACATTTTCAAGGCTTTTTCTCTTTATTTTTCCCAATATTTGCAAAGGCGAGAAAGTTCCTTCTTTCTATTTCCACACGCATTGTAATTTAAGATCCACAGTGCACCAAAGTTCTCACGGTGATTTTCAAGGTTCCCAGAAAACACGCTGCCTGGGTGCGTTCGCAAGGCCATCGTGTATGCAATTCAAGAGTAACGTAAGATTTATAACGCACCCGTACTTCTCTTTTTGGAATTATTCTACACCGTCACGAGGTCAGTATCCATTTTTAAGGTTGTGCCATTTAGGATCTCACATAATCCCCGCCTAGCTTGTATTTATGCAAGACCGACCTGGCTGTCGTCGGGACAATTGACCTGGGCATTGCCTTTTTGGGAACGGCGAACGAGACTTCATCTTGACGTTCAATGACGGCTTGCGCACCTTGATCTGACAACCTATGTACGATGGCTTATGTAACTCCGAAGGTTCAGTCATGCTTGGAATATCAATTGATAGAAGCCCGACAAAGTATCTCCTTAGTCCTTTTTATCCAGGCTGGTAGTTTATTCCAGCTAGGGAATCGTGTGGAACAATAATCAAGCCAAGTAGATGGGTCTCTGCTCTCTCACTCTGCTGCTTTTATCATTTCTTGAACACAGAGGGCTACTGAACCACCGCCAACATAGATTCTGGCAGCGTCTTTCCACCGGTTATCTACGGGCTCTCGCCTCACTCCTCATCGACCTCACTCGATAACCACGTGGAAAGATACCTGGTCTCGCTCGATATCTCCAAGGTCTTGGACCGAGTATTCCGTAAGCACTTACTGTCGAGGGCGTCCATTCTCGGTTTTCTTCTAGGTCTCATCGTGGACATTGAGGTTATTCTGTAAGCGACCTATTTCCGCCCGATTCGACGGGATTCTATCGTAGCCATTATCCGTGGATCCTAATGTCCCCCAAGGTTTCCAACTCACATCCACCTTTTGTTTTCTAACGACCTTCAACCATTCAGTCTGGTGTTCTTCTTTGCCGATAATGTCACCTTCCACCCCGCCATGCAAATATCATCATTGATCGCGACCGTAATATCATACTTGTGTTTCTGAATTTTAATCTTGAGCACATCTGTGGTTCCTTTCATAATGTAGATTTCAGTGCTCCAAAGATTTGCTCTTTATTTTTCACAAACATTCATTCACTTCTCATTTCTGCTTTGATTCAAACGATCTAGACTCCATAGATGGTGCCACTTCTGAGAATAGCTTGTTTCAGCGTATGAAACTTAGTAGACTACGCTGGTTGGGTCACGTGTTGCGTATGACGAACACTCGTCTACCATGCCGTGCCTTATTTTGTGTTCCTCCTGAGGAATGGAAGAAGCCATGTGGAGGCCAACAGATGACGTGGCAACGCGGGATGAGAAAATGTACAGCGAAGTTAGGTAAAGTGGGTGTCTTACGTCTTCGTGGTTGGGGTCCGAAAGACTTGTCGACTTGCTGGCTGGAAACACTGAAGGATATGGCAGTGAACCGTGAACAGTGGCGATCGTGCTGTCATTTTCTATTGAATCAGAATGATTGAAAACACATGCGTTTGTACATTTAGCCTGTGTTCCATGTGTTGGCTGCAGCAGCATCTTATCTTTTGCCGCCTGTGTAGGTCCACTCCCTGTTCCCCCTTGATATTCACTCTTTTTATATAAACGTGTAACTCTGGGGAAGGCAGCAGTCAGTGAGGCTCGCCTTGCTGAACGATGATGATGATAATGATGATGGCTCCATAGATTTTATCTCTTTTTGGCCTATCCACAACTTATTTGTTATGCTGGTCCCGTTACAGTCCAAAGGTACGGCTGGGTTCTCAAAGACAGTCCCCTCTTTGATGTGGACATCCGCAAAACCGCTCGCCAAAACGCCAACACTCCTTCTATAGGGGACCTTAACGACGTTCATTCTCCAGGCATTAGGAAGATGGTAGCATTAATGTAATTATTTAGAGGCGTAATTTAAACTTAGATGTTCACTGTACCTGGCTGTCTCTAATGTGCTTCATCATCATCGCCGTTCAGCATCAAATAGCAAGGCAAGCCTCATTGTCCGCCTCCTTTTCCCCAAGGTTACATGTTTCTATAAAAAGAGTGAATATCCAAGGGGAATAAGGAGTGAACCTACACAGGTGGGAAGAGATAAGAATGATGCAGTAGCCAACACATGGAACACAGTCTAACTGTAAAAATGCACGGTTCACTCATTCCGATTGGATAGAAAATGACAACATAATCGCCACTGTTCACGGTTCACCGCCATATCCTTCAGTGTCTCTAGCCAGCTAGCTGACGGGTCATCCGGAACCCAATCACAAACATGTAAGACACCTACTTCATCTATATTCGTTGTGTATTTTCTCATCCCACGTTGCCACGTCATCTGCTGACCTCCACAAGGCCTCTTCAATTCACTGGGTGGAACACAAAATAGGGCAAAGTACGGTAAATGAGTGTAAGTCATACGCAACACGTGACCCAACTAGCGTGGTCTACTAAGTTTCGCACGCTGAAACAAGGTATTCTAAGAACCGGCACCCAATACTATATTCCGAACGCACCCGGTCACTCCATCCAATCCCAGCCACACTACAAAGACATCGGGGTCGGAAACCTCTAACTGACGAACAACTTCCGCAAGCATACCCCATACTTTGCAACCGTACGACAAAACCAAGCGCACTGAGGCACGGTACACATTATCTTTCAGCTTCAGTGAAATATCAGGCCGACACCAGAAGTGCTTCAGTCCAGAGTAAGCTGCTCGAGCCTTCGATATACACGTTTTTACCTCTACTGCCATGCCGGTGGTTGCCGAACGGCTAAGTACTCCAACGTGGATTCAGAACCTGCACTGAACGTAAATTTGCTGAGGCTCTGGCGGTAAGCACCCACCTTACATGCATCAATCGGAACGACGGAGCAGAGATTTCGGAGATGTGGATAACCCTAACATCCTTGAGAAACAAACATTCCAAAGGTCGCCACGCTAGTTAACCCCACCACCACGGGGACGCATGACGTGAAGGACAACTATCCTCTTACCCGACCCACAGTTCAAAGTGCACACGCTCACAGACACACGGACAACTAAACATCAGTCGGCATGTGAACGTCCCCACAGTCGTTTGATTGTAAAACTTGCCTTGAGAAAGACTGTCCACGGTAGTGGAAACGTTAGCACATTACATCTACCAATACCGCTGAGTTATTAGCATTATATCCTTCACGATATACATGGTTATTTCATTAATAAACGAAATGAAAGAAAGCTCGGTCCTTCGTCTGTTTTTACATTAACCAACAATTCTTTAGGCGTCTACTAGTCCGTACAGAGGAACAACGCCACCTTAGTTATTCATTAATTTCAAAGTTTGTTTTCACCTTTTTGCTCATTATGTTGAATAGCTGGATCAGTGCCCGAAGTATAGGCGGCGGTTCGTAAAGGACATCAATTATCATTAGTAACCACTTAATTTTACGCGACTGGCTCCTGTGAGAGGATAAGTCGGCTTCTTGGATGTCTCCGATTACAGCCGTCCATGCGTTGCAATCTGCAGCAAGGTACACACACTACAACATCCAGTTATTGCACCAATCGCTTACTCCTAAAAGCTACTGAAGATTTAAGTGATCTATGTCCGCCTCAATAATGCCAATCCACATCTTCAGTTGGCCACCAAAGCAACATTTCCGGCCGAACAGGATCGCGATATTAGGCCCCTTTTAGTTAACTCCTTCTCCGGTGGGCGGAGAACGTGACTGAACCACTGAAGGCGACGTCTTTGGAGAAACGACAAAAGCCATTCGACGTTCATACAATGCTGATGCACAGCACCGATTGCAATGCAGCCATACCACCTATTTTTTGCCGTATAGCGGAGGCACCAATGGTCAAAACTTTATAGCCAGCTTGTATTGTCTACCCTTAGCGGCCAGGTTTCACATGCGTACGTTGGGACCGGACGGACGGATGGCGGCACGATAAATGCGCAGCTTCATGCGGAGGCTTATTTCTTTGCGAGACCATAACTTTTTGCGAAATGATAGGGAAGCGCACCTGGCGCGATCTACGCGGAGCTCAACCTCGCCTCTGACTTGGCCGTTCGGTTGGATAGTAGAGCTCAGGTACTTGAAGTGAAACACTCGCTCCAAAGTGTTACCATTGATGTGGATACAAGATGACGGGTATTGTGAAGTTGTAAAAGGCTTCGTCTTTGATGTTAACCTCCAAACCAACAATCACGGCTTCACATATAATCTGGTCTAAGATTGGCTGCATAGTTACAGACTCCTCCCCCAGAAGAACAATGGCGATCTGTCACAACGAGACTGCACCTTGACGTAGTGTGACGGCTTGCGTGTCTCCACGATCCAATAAGCTATAGAGGGTGGCTGATCTCAAGTCGAAGATCCAATCATGCTAGGAAGGTCAATAGGTAGAGGCCTGACGAAGTAGTCTTCTGGTCCTCCAAGTCGGGGGTTGATCTGAGTTAGCAGTTCAGTCAGAAACACCAGTGGAAGAATAATTGATCTAACTAGATGGGCTCCCACTCAGCTATGCCACGCTGCCTTGCGGTCAGGTTCTTGTCAGAACCAAAGGCTTTGGTTGAAAACCCTAATCGTTCTTCTGCGTAGCGACTGAACTCCCTAGCAGTACCCGTCCATCAATCCCCAGGAGAGTTGCACGCCTACAAATAATTCCATACTGCATCGGTCATCAGGCAGGATAATCAGGAGAGCGCTGCCCATTGCATCGAGCGCAGATGGGGTGGGTAGTGATAAGTATGCTGCTGCTCTTTTATTCAACCTCTCTTCTGTTTCCAACCCACTCTCTTTGCCCCTTCTGCCTACCCATAGTGTCCCCCCTGACCACACGCCCGATACTCGCAACGGTTTATTGTCAAGTAGTGTAGTAGGGGGTTTTCAGTCTGTTAGCTCACATTTTCTCGAGTCTTGTCAGCCTCTTAATCTTGGTTGCTTCAATGTGCGCACTTCAATGCAGGCTGGCCAACAGACGTGTTTGACTCTGATAGTGGACTCACTTTTAATTGATGTCTGCTGCGTGAGTGAAACACGAATTCATGACTCGAGTAGAGCAATCCAACTAATTGCGTCTAATGTTTCGTCAAGATATTTCCTTCACACTTCAGGAGGCGAAGCGGCTCAAGCTGTGGGTCAACGCGGTGTTGGAATAGTCTTGAGTGAGAAGGCTGAGGCAGCTCTTTCAGATTAGATCCCAGTCAATGGTCGCTTGTGCACCGTGAGACTGCAGAGACCAGTCGGCTTCCGAAAGGATAGTAGTGTTAAGCGCAGTTTATTTGTTATTTCGGCATACGCTCCAATAGACTGGAGCACTGACACGGAGAAAGACGAGTTTTATGACGAGCTCATCACTATTGTTCGGAAGAGCAAAGCCTTTGACAATGTTGTAGTAGCAAGTGATTTTAATGCACAAGTTGAAAAACTGAATGCATCGGAATCTTGTTTAGGTGGGCGGTGCGCTTTGCCTGCTCAACGAACGGATAAGAGAAAAAGACTTCCCGAATTCTTTGCAGACAATAACTTACTCCTGTCTAGTACGAATTTCCGACACAGTTCGCGTCGCACGGTGTCGTGGCGCTCTAACTCGACAGGTGGTCTGAATCAGATCGACCATATTGCAGTAAGCTACCGTTGGCGCGGTTCTTTCCAGAGCTGTAGATCGTACTGGACCACGTACGTCGAATCGGACCATGCGTCAGTTTTAATGCGATGTTTGCTGCAGCTCACCGGCCATCGACGCAGACTGCAAACTCGATTGGCTGTCGAACGTCTCTGTGATTCGGCTGTTCGCAACGGCTATGAACAGAAACTCCAACGATCAGCAATGTAGACGAGCAGTGGGATCAAATTAAGCAAGCAATGCATTTGGCAGCGAATTTTGCCTGCGGTCCCAGATCTAGTGTTCATCAAAAACACTGGATCTCTCAAGCGTCGCGAAGTCTAGTGGAGCGAAAACGCCAGCTGCCCAACTGCAAGGAAGTGAATAAGATGCGTCGACTCTTGCAGCGTCACTTGACGATAAGCCTTCAGAATGACCCTGAAAACTGGTGGGTTAAGGTAGGCGAAGTGATGGAGGAAGCGACCGCTTCAGGTAACAGTCGAAGACTGTCTAAGCTTATACGCGACAGCGGTGGACGGTGAACTTCGGTTAGTGAAGTCGTATGTGATAAGAATGGAGAGCTCATCCATGGTAGACAGCAAAGGCTGGACTGTTGGGCTGAGCACTTCAAGAATCAGTTTGGCTGGCCACACGCTAACGTATTTATGCCGACGTCAGCAGTTGCAAATCCCTGGGAGGTGTCACTTGAACCCTAACGGAAGTAGAAATAGACTCGAATATTCGACTTCTGAAGAGGGAAAAAGCCTTTCCCGACAACCTTCTCTCAGTTCTTTTCAAATTGGATAGGGAAGCCTTGGTTAAATCCCTTACTTCTTTGATTCATGATATTTAGAACGAGGAGCGTATTACGTTTTCGGGGCACTGATTGTACCCGTTTCCAAGAGGGGCACACGGAGTGACTGTAGTAATTATCGTGGGATTAGTTTAATTCTGATAGTTACTAAGGTGTTAGCTTCGATAATGCTGCGCTGTTTGACACCGATTTGTGAGAGTAATATCCACGAACAGCTAGCCGGATTTAGTCCAAGTCGAGGTTGCATCAACCAGATACTCACCCTCCGGCAGTTACTAAAAATGCGCCACACGCACCGCCGCCCTATGATGGTAGTCTTTCTCGACTTGAAAGGAGCTTTCGACTCCGTGGATCGACCAGCACCATTCAGTGCTTTCCACCGGAAGGGTGTGCCAAAGAAGTTCGTGAATCTCTTGTGCACATTATACTCATGTACCTATGGTCGCGTGAGGGTATATGGTGACGTATCGAGTTCATTCGAAACGGCTAGTGCCGTTCGACAAGGGTGTCCCATCTCTCCATTCTTGTTCAATTTCGTCATGGACGAGGTGATGGAAGATGCTTTAGGAGGTCTCCGGGATGTAGGAGTCGAACTGGGAAGTGGAGGGAAGCTATGCGACCTAGATGACGCAGACGACGTCGTGTGCCTTTTCGAGTCTGCGGACCATGCACAACGGGCACTAGATAAACTGTCGAGATCGGTCGCTCGGTTTGGAATGTGCTTTTCACCTTCAAAGTCCAAAGTGCTGTTACAGGACTGGACGACAGTAGTGCCGAACTCGATACTGGATGGCGAGGAACTAACGGTTGTGGACCGTTTCACCTACCTTGATAGCTGCATGTCGAACGATGGTAGCTCGGAAGTGAAGATAAACACGCGTATTTCGAAGGCTCGAGCAGCTTACACGGGACTGAAGCACTTTTGGCTTCGGCCTGATATTTCACTGATGTTGAAAGGCCGTGTGTACTTTGACGTAGTGCGCTCAGTTCTGTTGTATGGCTGTGAAACATGGAATATGCGTGTGGGAAATGATCGTCGTTTGGAGGTTTTCCACCACCGATGTCTAAGTTGTATCGCCAGGATTGGACGGAGTGACCGGGTGATTAATGTGGAGGTCAGGAGTCTAACGCTGGGCGCCAATTCTGAGAATACCTTATCTCAGTGTATGAAGTTTAGTAGATTACGTTGGTTGGGTCACGTGTTGTGTATGGCGAACACTGGTCTACCATACTTTGCCCTATTTTGCTTTCCTCTCACGGAGTGGAATAAAGGAAGCCATGTGGAGGCCAACAGATGACGTGGCAACGTGGGATGAGAAAATGCACAACGAATATAGATGAAGTAGGTGTCTTACATGTTTGTGATTGGGTTCCGGATGACCCGTCAGCTAGCTGGCTAGAGACACTGAAGGATATGGCGGTGAACCGTGAACAGTGGCGATTATGTTGTCATTTTCTATCCAATCGGAATGAGTGAACCGTGCATTTTTACAGTTAGACTGTGTTCCATGTGTTGGCTACTGCATCATTCTTATCTCTTCCCACCTGTGTAGGTTCACTCCTTATTCCCCTTGGATATTCACTCTTTTTATAGAAACATGTAACCTTGGGGAAAAGGAGGCGGACAATGAGGCTTGCCTTGCTATTTGACGTTGAACGACGACGGTGATGATGATGATAATCTTGAGATCAATGACCCAACAACCGTGGATAAGTTGTATTCCACTACCGTTACTGAAAGCACAACGCATTTTCCAGTCTAAAGCGTAGTTGAATAAAATCGGGGACAACGGGCAATCCTGACAAAAACCTGATTCAAGGATGAACTCTGGAGGTTCTTCGCCTTAGGCGCGATAGCGCGGCTGTTGAAGGGTAGTTTGCTTATAATAGCGTAACGTACTTTTCCGGCATCCCGTCGCTTTGAGGTATGTTCCAGAGTGACTGCCTGTCAACAGAAACTACACGGAAGTCGATAAAGCACGCTTTAGTAGGTTGCTGAAACTGATACCGCTGTCCCAGAATTCGACGTAGTGTGAAGATCCGGTCAATACCGCCCCTTCCTCGTCTAAAGCCACACTGGATGGGGCGTATTCATGCGTCTCAAATAGGGACAAAGCGGTCTATTAGAAGGGTTGCAAAGGGCTTAGCTGCTGATGCCCCTGTATTTATCACCTATAGTCTTGTCCCCTTTCTTTGATATAGGGAGTAGAACAGATTTTGCCTAGTACTTTGGAAAAGTTTTGGACTCCCAGATACGACGAGACAGCTTAGTTGGTGGATTTAACAGAGCTGGAAAGCAAGTTTTGAAGATCTCGGGTGGAAAGCTATCCTCACCAAGTGACTTGTAACACCACCGGTATATTTATCATTATTCTTCTTGTCAGTAGTGTTAATAACATGTTTATGACTATTATCATTGTCGTTTTCAGGTCAAGTGATGATTGGTAGTCCGTCGCTGTAGCGCTATGTGAGGACATCATCGCATCTTCGAACGTAAGTCTGTTTTATCTAGCAACCGCTTGTCTTTCATCTGACTTCTACGGTTGCTTTGATTGATGACAGTGTGCATATGCAATCACTTTAAATGACGGTTATTCAGTAGATAGCCGCTTCTTGTATACTCATTATTTCAACTTCTGACAGTGGCCTCTTTGAAGATGGGCGTAAAAAAAAGTATTGTGAAAAACGTTTATTTAGTGCTTTGGCTATCGTGGGTGGCCTTCTTCAGTAAATGACTATCTACAAAGCGAATAAAGTATCTCGAGTTAAGCAGGAGGTCATTCTGTGTTCACGTCAATATTGTATGTGTTTGCAGAGTCAAAGTTCATAGTGGTCTAGCACCAGTTTTCCCTACATCTGACATCCTTCTGGAGACTGATCCGCGGTGAGTTGCACCTGTCACTTCGATTGATACATTTTGGTGTTGATCGACTCGCCAGATACTTGGGTCATTATTGCTCAGTAGAAAATAAAAAACAAGCTAGATAGCCTGTCTCATCAAGATGAAAAAGTTCGATTTAGGTGGGACATGCAAAGGGATCGTAGACTAATCATCCTCGTCCAGCTCTAAACAGCAGGGTGGGCCCCGTTAACTGTCGCCTTTTTTAGGTTGGTACAGGTAGCCACAGAAAGAATGAATGTGCAAGGGGCACAGGCGCGTATTGAATCCTCAGGATAGTCGAGTGGATTAAGTGTCTGTCACCCAGGAGGTCAGAGGTTTGAATCCCAGATCCGCCGGTCACTTTGCAGTTAGATGGTGATTCGCTGTCGCCCAGCCCGTTCCCATACCTGACTTAATGGAGCCTTACATGGATCTGTGCCACTCCAAGTTTCGGTATCTTGGTTACCAGTTCCCCTTCGCCCATGTAATGTGCCCCAGTGGCTATGGGGGACCGTTACATTCATGTGTGAAGCACGAGTAGAACAAATGAATGCCGGAGAAGCCAACACGGAGAATACAGTCTAACGGTACGAATACATATTCTCCAACCATTATAATTCGCCAGAAAATGGTAACACGATCACCACAGTTTACGGCTCGCTATTAAATCCTCCAATGTCCAGCCAACTCATTGACGGGTCTATCGGACCCCGACCACCAAGATGCGAGACACTTATATTACCTAAGCTCCCTGCACATTTCCTCATTCTACTCCACCACGTCATCTGTTGATCTCCACATGATCTCCACATGATCTCTACCACTGGTTTGGAGCAACGCAATATGGGATAAGGTATCATGGGCTTGCGTTCGCCAACAACACGTGGTCCAACCAACAGAGTCTACTAAGCTTGAAATGCTGTGATGTAATATTCTCAGAACCGGTACCCAATGCTAGATTCTTAATGAACACTGCTCACTCGGTCACTCCGTCCAATCTTAGCGATGCCACGCAAACATTGATGATAACAAGCTAGTAAGCGGCGAAAATCTCCATCCCGTAAACTCCATGTCACAACCCCGCAACAACAGTTCAGTTTGTAAAGCCATTAGTCCTTCACAAACATGTTCTAGTCTTGGTCGCTTCCTCACACCAACAGCTAGTCAAAGAGAAAAAGAACGAGGAACAGTGAAATGCCTACTGGGAAATAATAAACTGAACGACTATGCAAGTGAGAAAAGATTTCGAATGCAAGGGCGCTACCGATTCCGAAATTGAGCCATATCATCCATAGTCTCCAACCCGTCTCTAGTAGGATCTTGTAGACCTCAACTTAGTAGTCTAACCTGACGGACACGAAACAGGCTACTGGTTAAGATTTCCATACTTCTTTTCCATGTGAACGACGGACCATCTCGGCGCGTCTTTCAATAACTACCTGCCCCAAGGAAAAGAGTAAAACGAGGTAGGCCTCCTTTGGGTGTGTGCCAAGTATGTCCTGATCACCCTAACTTATTCTAATTTAGTGCTTGTTCTATAGATTGACATACAGGATAGAATATCCTATACTTAACTTCTGAGTTACTGACAAAATTCTTTCATCCAGTACAACAACGGCAGTGGGTTTAACCGTCCTAAGTCTCTTTGTTTCTCCTACTCCATGACTGATTGTTCATAGCCTTTCTCTATGCCAGCGGCTTATTTTGATTTTTGAAATCCATCGTTTCTCATCTTGCCGCTTATTGCCACGTGTGACCCACTGGAATGTGGGATTCCGTGCTGTTCGTGGCCTAACGAAAACTTACATAGTCCCGTGCCGTTCGAAGTTAGAGAATTGTGCTTGCCTTCCTCCACCTTAGTGATCATGGTGCTTGCCTCTTCCACTGTACCTATACATAATGAATGTTATGAAACTGTTTTGAACTCATGGTTGCCATTTCTTCTCTGTAGTACAATATTACGCAGACGACGTCGTGTGCCTTTTCGAGTCTGCGGACCATGCACAACGGGCACTAGATAAACTGTCGAGATCGGTCGCTCGGTTTGGAATGTGCTTTTCACCTTCAAAGTCCAAAGTGCTGTTACAGGACTGGACGACAGTAGTGCCGAACTCGATACTGGATGGCGAGGAACTAACGGTTGTGGACCGTTTCACCTACCTTGATAGCTGCATGTCGAACGATGGTAGCTCGGAAGTGAAGATAAACACGCGTATTTCGAAGGCTCGAGCAGCTTACACGGGACTGAAGCACTTTTGGCTTCGGCCTGATATTTCACTGATGTTGAAAGGCCGTGTGTACTTTGACGTAGTGCGCTCAGTTCTGTTGTATGGCTGTGAAACATGGAATATGCGTGTGGGAAATGATCGTCGTTTGGAGGTTTTCCACCACCGATGTCTAAGTTGTATCGCCAGGATTGGACGGAGTGACCGGGTGATTAATGTGGAGGTCAGGAGTCTAACGCTGGGCGCCAATTCTGAGAATACCTTATCTCAGTGTATGAAGTTTAGTAGATTACGTTGGTTGGGTCACGTGTTGTGTATGGCGAACACTGGTCTACCATACTTTGCCCTATTTTGCTTTCCTCTCACGGAGTGGAATAAAGGAAGCCATGTGAAGGCCAACAGATGACGTGGCAACGTGGGATGAGAAAATGCACAACGAATATAGATGAAGTAGGTGTCTTACATGTTTGTGATTGGGTTCCGGATGACCCGTCAGCTAGCTGGCTGGACACACTGAAGGATATGGCGGTGAACCGTGAACAGTGGCGATTATGTTGTCATTTTCTATCCAATCGGAATGAGTGAACCGTGCATTTTTACAGTTAGACTGTGTTCCATGTGTTGGCTACTGCATCATTCTTATCTCTTCCCACCTGTGTAGGTTCACTCCTTATTCCCCTTGGATATTCACTCTTTTTATAGAAACACGTGACCTTGGGGAAAGGGCAGTTGTCAGTGAGGCTTATCTTGCTGTTTAACGCTGAGCGACGATGATGTTGATGTAATACAATAAATCGCAAAGGTTGTTCCAAGTGATCCAGTCAAATATCTCACAAACAGCCTCAGGTGAATTCTTCCTGTGCATAATCCCATCCAAAAACGTCTCATCGATAGCAGTATTTTTTGGGCAACCATGGACATACGGCAACCTCTGATCTTCATTTCGGAGATATTAATGAGGTGCGAAGAATTTTGCATTGAATTTTCATTCTTTCCGAATTTAGCCCATTGATTGTTGCTCTCTTTCCCGAGCATCTGACCACTTTTATTTTAGTGCGTTTATTTTTTCGCATGCCTGATGGATTAGTATAGTCTAGGTTCACTTCCCCGTAGCTTTCAGAGTCAGTTGCGCCGAATTCCATAAGCCTAGAACTTATTCCAATCTCCATAGGGCCTCATTGTATCCGGACGACATAAATTTGTCATCTTTAACACGCATTTTGAATCGGAATAAGGACACAAATGTTCTTTGCAAAAAATCGATCGGGGTGATCTTTCGGGAAGCCTAACCAGCTACCGATAAAGTTTGCTGGTCCGTTGATGAATATTCTAAAAAGCCGAAACCCACAGAAATCAAGCGAGCAAAAGTATGGGAAATCGCTAAAATCAAAAGCGGTTCGAAGATTTACAAAAAAATAAAGAAGATATTGTGCATTTTGCAATAGTGATAACGTTTGTTGATTAATTAGTGTTGGTGGTCCGCAAAAACCGTTTACTTTTGAAATGAATCTTTCTCAACCGTGTTGAGTGGTGCATTTCGAGGGGTGGCTAAGTTGACTCGCTTCTGTAGTGGGCGTTCCGGTAATCGCTACAAAGGGAAAATAGTATATCATTCCTTCTTCAAAAGGATGACTTTTTTGGGCAAAAATTTGGTTACATGATCAGATTGCTCAACTCCGTTATTTGTCAGCGATCGGGCCGGAATTCCAGCGTCGGAGTTAATATAACTCTTCTGTGACAATGAGAAATTCCGAAGTAATGATCTAAATCGATTCCTGGTGGATTTCTCGAGAATGTTGACAAGACTGTTGGAAACCATTAGCCTCTATCTAATTCCCATTACACATCAGGTGCTCTCGTGAGCATCAAGCTGGTTCCTCACTTGGTCGGGCGCCGTCGATTGCAGCTTTGCCTATTAACAGATTTTAGTGAATAGATATCTTCAGACCCATGCTATCTGACTTCTTTGCTATTAAAGCGATACTGGATTGAGTCGACCGCACCGCTTCGCACAGAGTTCGCCAGAGCAACTTTCTTCTTCCTTTGGTGATGAATTTATGCAAACAGCCGAGGCCGAATTTGTGCCCAGGGTTCATCACAAAACGTTATTTATCAGAATTTAGCCTTATACCACCCTTTATCTTCAAATTTGTGATAGAAATGATCAGAAAAATAGCCCCCTGTACTCTCCCTTGAGAACCACGACATCAATATTGTTGCGAATCTTAAGCTCTCTGATTGTAAATATGCTGAGGATCTCGTACTTCTATGGAAGACCCACTTGATATGCCAGTTATTCTAGGTAATTTTTTCACTAGGTCCCATCCATATTTCAGATGAAGTTTTCATCTTCAGAATGCAAAATGCCCCAGCAGGACGTGAGTTTCGTGGACGGAGAGAATTGTACTGATTCCGTTCAATTAGTCTTTCTCAGCGATGCTCAATCATTCTTGGCGTACGATTAGTTGGCTCTATGTACGCTGTTGCACCTTGGCCGAATAGTCTGACGTCTGGTACGACCATCCTCCGTTCCCTTTAAGCATCCTCTGACCTGATCGTCTAGGTTGAAATTATACACACATCGTTCTCTTTGCTTCCCTTTCTGACAAACTGCTTATAGTTCAACATTTTGTCATCTCGACACCAACTGTCTGTTATCTACTTCCTCGTTCTCTTTTCGTTCATTACAGCATCCTTTTGGAGTAGTATGGACTCGACCATGCTGGAGGACAATGGAACGCTTAGTCATGAAGAGGAAGCTTTCTATTCGGAAATACGTGGTCTCGTTGTCGTATTTCTCTTCTTCGTCATTTTGTTTGCCGTCGCTCATTTGGCTCTGCAATATTTCGCTGCCCGACCGGATCCCGATGTCAGACAGGATCGCGCGGATCGCGTGATACATCAGCTTGTTTTTGGCATTTGCACCTTCACATTGACTATCAGCCTGACTGGTTTTAGCTTGTTACCATTCTCCATCGCCGCGAATGAGGTTCTGCTGGGTTTTCCACAGTCCTATTATGTTCAGTGGATCGATACAGATCTACTTAAAGATTTATCATTAATTGTGAACTTGGGCACAAAGATCTCCTGTCTCTTGCTTCCCCTATCCTATTTCCTTCTCATTGCTCAGGGTTTCTCAGCCTCAGCGCATGCTTTCAGTTCACGATTCTTCGAGGCAGTCTGCCTGTTAATATTCGCTTATCTCCTGGTGTTTGGCACTGTGTGGTCCATCGTATCATTCGGGGCATCATTACATTCGTTCATTGTTGGACTGTCGGCACCGTCATCTGATTCTGCCACGGTGGCTGCTTTTACGGATAGCACACCTGCAACCAAGCTGTTGGAGACCGCCGCGCCGCATCTTCCATCCCTCGCTCCACCCGGTTTATCTACCGCATGCTCTAACGGTACAAACTTCTTTGCCATACAGCAGCCTGTGGCCATTCTGATGCACTCCATCCAAACACTATCATGGTACGATTTCTGGTCGCAGTTTGTACTCCACCTCTTGATCCGAATGCTCGAGTCGGTTCAACTGACTGCTTCTCTGTTCGGTCTAGTCCTGTTGTTCGCCTGTACCCCAATTGGGTTGGTCAGTATTGGGTTCTATTTGATCAGTACCAGCATACAGGCCCTACCAAACCTGACAACACCAAGATCGGCTCTCATGGATCATTTAAACGAGTTACAATTCGATGTTCTCTGTTTGGAAGATGATTTGAGAAGTGCCGAACTGGTCGGATCGACCGGCACAGAAAGTTGCAATCGTTCCGCACACTGGTATGATCGAATAAGCTTTTTGACCCGACAGGATAAAAAACAACTAAATATCTGGTCGGTTAACGATTTAAGTCACGTTACTGGACAGATGGTTCCGGCCATTCATGCTCAGTTGCCGCGGTTACGACAGGAAATTGACCAACTGCGTCGGCGTGTTTCACACAGTTTATCCTTGGTCATCCGCGATTGGTCCCGACCGCTAATCCCGTGCATCGTGTTCGGACTGACTTTTCTGTTGTTGCAGCTGATGCAGTCGTATGTGCTTTTCAATATCGTCGACTTGGCGTGGAATCTACTGTTTGGGTCCGATCCAGGATCTCAGACCGGCCGACCTGGTCCGTCCACCGTCGTATCGCCGGCCACCGGCACCTCCTCGGGGATGAGCAAAATTGTTACCGCAAATCTGTTCAGTGTTGAAGACCATCCGCGGGTGATCTTGGACGGCCGACCAACGGCATCTAGTTTCACTCTGGGACACAAACCGGTCTCGGTGTTCGGCCATGTCGGAGCTGTTCTGCAGGTTAGTGTGGTTATGCAGATATTGATACTTCCAAGCACAACTGTCCCTGAATATGATCCATGATAATAGATTTGTATTCCTGGTTGGTTTGGTCTCTTTGGTTTTGATGGTATTATTTCTGTTGCTGATGCTGTCGTTGTTGTTGGTGGTGGTAACACAATGCTGGTTTCAGTGCGCTAGTCAATTCGATTCTGTGATATTACAGATTTGCACCAGCTTTGTAGTCTAGAGACAGTGTTTCGGGTGGAGAAATAGGTTTTTATTCCAACGAGCTCTTTTGGGCGGCACCCAA
This sequence comes from Fasciolopsis buskii, assembly GCA_008360955.1. Classification (NCBI taxonomy): domain Eukaryota; kingdom Metazoa; phylum Platyhelminthes; class Trematoda; order Plagiorchiida; family Fasciolidae; genus Fasciolopsis; species Fasciolopsis buskii. The sequence goes on from LUCM01010073.1 coordinate 34,720, forward strand.
ATTATCCGTTCTCAGCGAATAACTTCATTTAGAAGATTGCAAACGCCTTTTTGTCCTGTTCTTCACAAATTGTATTCTGTCACGTTCCCGCGAACAGTTACTTCAGTGTTGTCTTATGTTCCCCTCAATGACAAAAATCGCACTATAAGGTGTGGTTAATTACCTTTATCCAGTGTAATATACATAATCTAGAAAAAAACGAAGATTACGGGCACAGGTCCAGGTCACCACCGTCCGAAAGCTGCCACATTGACCTTTATCTCCCTGATCTGCCTATATGCCCTTGATGAGTACCTCCTCCCGACTTCCACTTCCGGTTCGCGTGTTGCGTTGTTGTGCTGCAATCCATACACCTCTTGGCTACCGTTAGTCGTATTGTTACTTGACGTATTTGCCATAATGCTTTATTAGTGAGCAACTATAGTTCCATCTACGTTCCGACTGATTCGGAACACAGTCACTCACAAATAATACGCAGTGAAAAAATACATCTAAAAAGAACACGTTCCCGAACCCTTGTTCCAGCCTGTTGAGGGAGTGGTAATGTGGTTCGTTATCTTCGCGCGTTCTCGCGCTTCTAAACGGTCCCCCTCTAGTCCAGGTAAACGTTCTACATTTCTTCCGAACACCGTAACAGGTTTTATCTCTATCTGTCTGTTGTCTCCCTCGCCATGGTATTTTTGCACATAATGAGAAAGTCAGTTAGAAATAACGTAGTGATCAGACTATGACTTGACATGAGGTAGTTAGATTCGGCTCTGGCTTCGGTTGGTGCTTCTGGCCACATCGGTTGGAAGACATGGGATGAGAGTTTGTTACACGCACGCGGCCAGTGCCTCTTTGAATGCGTTTGCACGCCTCCTAATCTGCAGCACCCAAAAGTAAAAGGAAAGGTCAGGAGTCACATCTCAGTTAAGATCCTTAACATTGGGGAGAACTTAAACAACTTAAACGCACAGCTTGTGCGTTACAAATAGAATTTTTGCCTAGGGACGATGAAGGATATAGGTCATGACTATTTATCAAAACTTTCATGCTCCCAAAAAAGATTACGAAACAGTCAAAAAGTATCAAAATATGCCTGTTAAAATACCAGAACAGTCATCTCTTTTCCCTTAGCAGCTTCTTATAGGTACCATCTTCCACTTTTGTTCCCTCGACGCTATGCTTGTTTTCAAGGTGATAGAGGAAACACCATGATATGGTTCTACTCTATCGAGTGTGATAAAGATGCGGGCAACGATTAATCGCCCGAGTTGAACACCAGTTGCGCGGGAGGAGAAGAGGATGAATTGGACAAACCTTTTACAAGATAGATACGGTTTGGTCTCCGACTCTCAGAATGGTGCGTACACACACACGCACGCACACACACACACACACACACACGATGGTCGTTTCAGTTTGGTCTTTCTTCTTCGGTTGATTTATATTCAATAGCAGTTCAATGGTTTCAGTTAGTCGCTCCAAAAGTCGCTCGCTGTGCGGTTAGAATAGGTTCTACCGTTTCATTTTGTCATCTATTGTTTAAGAGCTATTGAAACGACCTCTGATTATCACATTGCCAGTGCACAGGTTATCAAAATAGTGCTTCCATTTTCACGGTTCCATTGTGTTCGATGGTTCCAATTCTTCCCCTTATCTGGTTTCTCTGATGACCTGTTGTGTGCATCGTCTCTCTCTCTCCCTCCCTCCCTCCCTCCCTCCCTCTCTCTCTCTCTGATAGGCTGTCATGTCGTTCTTTGTTGTAAACAAATCATCGCACATTCGGTTAGCATTGGTGATAGACGTGATCCAGCAGCTCCAATTTACGACAAAACTAATCGTTGCCTGTTCTAATTAGTTAATTCTAATTAGTTTTTCTTGTAAATCCTCGTGAACAGATCAAGTCTTGATCCTTGCACTCCTATTTTCTACCCTCTGGAGATGAACTCAAAAAGGGACTGCTGCTAGCTGTGCAACATTGAGTTCGAGCACACTGTGCGCATGCGTATGCGCGCTTTGCTAAAGGTTGTCATTTGTCAGGTTCAAGGGTCTTGTGAGAACCAGTAAACTTTAATCTGTCACAGGGAGAGAAAAAGCCGTGTGCTAAAATATACTTCCATCTCTTAAATAGATCACTGATGTTCAATCTAGTAGTTATCTTTTTTACTACATACATTGAATATGTGCTGTGGAAGTGGGGACAGCATGTAATCTCAGAAGCTCCATAGCACTGAGAGAAACAGCTATCATGACCGTGAAATGTGTGAAATGGCCCAGAATTGTATAAGGTTCCAACTGTAATGTGATAGTTATTTATCTACTACGCATATCATGGTGCTAATTTATGTTGTACGCCTCCCTCTTGACTTGTGCCGCATGAGCTAGTAGTTATTGATTGCACTACTTTGCTTTCTCTAGATAATTTTGTTGAAATTTTCACGGACTGGCATAATAACGGTTTTGGTATCTCTGATTGATTAATTTGTTGTCGCAATCGAGATCATTCTGTCGGCATGACAACGAAGAACATGCTACGGTAGAAACCACGATTTTTTATCACTCGTGATTGTTTTTTTCTACTTATGAATAAAGTCAGTAAAGTCATGCAGCAACGACAACTCTCGAGTAGCAATGGCAACGAGAGTAGGTAAACTGGGACACATTTTAAACGAAATAGGGAAACACAAAATAGATGCCGGTTCTCTCACTGGAGTTGTTACATTCGTTCAAAGTGACGGTATCACATATCTCACGATCACTTTTGAAATCAGTCATCATGGTCTCGCGATCGATGGTCTTGATGGTGATGCTCGTTCAGTTGCTATCACACCTTGGTACTAAGCGGGAAGGAAATAGTGCCTCATCGGTCCATCTCATGGTCTGTCCAATGGAACGTGAGTTTACAACGTTCGAATCTACGCTGACCTTCAGCTCGGTCCTCGTGTACGATTCAAATCGTGTGTGTACCAGTACCTTATTGACTGATTGCAAAATAAATGCAAGGCCAAACTCTGCATACTTTGCGGTCCATCCAAACAAATCACGGTGTTTGGGGCTTCGGATTTCCATAACTGTAACTATGCCATTTTAAATTTATTTTCGTTGTTATGTGATATAAAACGCAAGAAAGTGATAATATGTCTGCTCTGATGTAGACCCGTCCATCGTTAAGGCGTTTAGTCTGATTCCTTATCACTATCCCCCCCTCCGCAGTAACTTCAATGAAAAAGGAGGGATCAAGTTGAGAAAGCATCAAAGTTCGTTTATTAGACCAAAACAGCATATATTAGTTTTTTTTCTGGTCAGTACTCAGTGATAGGCCAATCCACTAATCGATTCGGCCCACTGTTATCAACTGACCACCTTATCATCTCTTTTTATCGATCAGATGATCAATTGTAGTAACCAGTGCGATGCCTCCGCAGTTACACTGACCTTTGACCAGGGTAACGGATATGCCCATTCACCACTCACTACCCTCTGACAGCCGTACGCTTGCTCGCAAACTGTTATATAACGCATAGACATTCAGTGCAGCATCAACGCGCCGGTGTGTAACCGTGATCGATGTACCACGCTTCGGATATATAGAAAGGTGACCCAGTAGCTCAGTCCAATCCAAAGGGAGTTCCGAATAGTTTTGTCATTGTTCTTAAACATAGTTCCTGTGGTACAAACCCCTCTCGGTGTATATTGCCGCGCCGAGGATGAGCACAATGTAAAATGTATACAAATATTAACCACATCGTGCCCGACCTAGTGGGGTGTACTCTAAGCTTCCGAGCCTGAGTTTGCGAGATGGTCTACCGGATAATTTGACGCAGTAGATACTACAACTAGACGCTGTTTGGACAGTATCATCGTTGCGTTCAAACGCACACGTGCAGAAATATTCTGTAAAAAATTCTCACAGTTTGTTCGTTCGGATAATTGTTCTTCACAATTTAGTGGATCGTTGTTCAACTGATTGAATGAGTGTGTTTGGTAGATAAATAGGACTAGATAGCTGAATGGAGTACGATTAACTGAGGGCTATTAGAAACGCCCTGTTTCTCTGTTTCGAATCATCAAAGCAGGTAGTCTAATAAGATTCGGTATAATGACGATTTTTCTTTGTATGCTGAACATATGAGGAGAATGGTAAGAGCATACTCCCTAACCGCTGGTGCCTACTGCACCGAGGCAACCATAACACTGAAATTCGAATTGGCACAGGACCAAATAAGGTCCGAACAGATCAGTTATGACGGCGAGACAGGCGACGGCGAATTTTCGTCTACCACCAATGATGATAAGTCTGACTTATGTTTCAAGTCATTTGAGTGACGCACAGAGCAAAATGGATCCAATCAAAACCGAATACGAATGCTGAATAAAATGTCATGCTGTTTTTGTAAACACTGATGAGGTAGAATAAAATTACATAGTCCAACAACAACCGAACTAGGCGAACACGTAACAGGATCGAGTCGAGCGGCCCAGCAAACATTCGAGTCCAATGGATGGGTCAGACAAAAGTTGAGGCTGGGGTCGCGTTGGTGTAATAGGACTCCCTGATGGGTGAATACGTTTGATGGTAAAAAAAAATAGACAGATAAGTCTATTTCGAAGATGGCAAGCACAAATCGGAGACCGGATAAGGAGTAATAACATAGGTAAGGAATGGATTGTTCCGCATGCGCGTCCAATAGACTGGACAATCAGCCAGCACGTTATAACACCAGTTGTCTAATCTAACTAGAGGCGATATAGACCGAAACATTTCGAAACTCGTGTGGAATCCGTGCGAAATGCCATTGAAAGCAATTCGAGCAGGAGACTTGAGAAAGCCAGATACAGTTTGGCCATTGGGTTCTTCGATTCACCTGTTGCGTTCACCAGATCTGTGATGAAGATTTGTGTATCAACGGGAAAATTATTTCGAAAATCATGTTCACGTGATCTGCGCGCTGTGAATCAAGTTATTCGAAATTCATTTTGACTAAATGCCGTGGAATGGCTTAATTCGAACGGGAATAGCCACTTGCGTGCAGAAATTTGTTACTCGGTTCTCGAGAGGTCACGGTAAAAGTGTATCGATCAACGAAAATTATTCACAGGTCTCTGAATTACTCACTCTACATTGTTCTGAAATATCGGCTGTCAGGTAATTATATGCACGGCCTATCTCACTAGCACACGACTGTTGTATCGTATTACCAAGGCAATGAACCAGCTGACCCCTATTGGCAATCCGCGATCTTCTGGAGAGATGACTTTACGCCAAAGCTTTCTGCTTCATATCACACAAGAATCCAATGCATATTTAATCCGTGGATAAGGAAACTGGCTGGTCGGTATTGTGCAAAAAATGGTGCGGGGTATTCCCCAGTGTTGTGCATCAGTTTTCCAGGGTTCATACCAATGATCACATGATGGCTCTCAGTAACCGCCGAGGGCTACTTTTCATAGATTTTCGTGCTCTGTGGGAGATTTTCAACTAAACCAAATGCTCCGAATCGATTTCAAACCACTTTGGACCACATGCCATCTGATGTCGGGTGCATCCTATTCACACATTTTTATGCCATTAGTTGACCAAATCACGAAATTCTTCCTTCTAGTTCGGAAATTAGCTGTCACCGTTTTAATTGTCAACCGTTAGCCTGCCCTTCATTTAAAAAACATCTGTAACATGTCATTAGCGTTATACACAAATTTGTCGTACACACTGGCAGACACACTTGCTGGTGTGGAATTTGACTTCATATTCCTGTGCCCTCGGTTCTGAGACTAGTCTTTATCAAGTGAATGTGAGTAGCTGAGCATGCCGAATATGTGGTGTCATGTGACACGAGCAGCTTATGTTGACCGGTTTAGAACCGCGACTGCACTGACTACTATGCTTGCCAGTTTTCCGTACAAAGTCCCAACCTTCCTGATTCTTTTGTTGCGTGTTTGGTGCATGAATGCAGCCTAGGTAGTTATGCTTCATAGCTTGTGGGATCCATCCCACTATTTGAGGAGCTTGGCATGCATGACCTTGTGACTTGGATCGGCACACAGCTCCCACGATCTCCATAGCTGCTTTCGAGGATATACGTAGGCGCTTGCCATAAGGGAATTAACCTTGGATAGTAAACGAAGCCAAGACCAAAGCATGAAAGCGAAAATCTATAATTGACAATGATGAGTCGTTGGACTAATCACTTTTTAACGACTGCTCAGTTGTACCGAGCCAGTTCAATCAATCCATTGATAGTAACCGTCCGCATGTACGGAAATAAGTCAGCGGGTCTGTGTTAGAGGTTATTTCACCCCATTTAGGATAAGACGAGATAGAGGCGAGTCAGAAAGTGGAAAGAGAAGAGTCTGTAAACAGTTGTACTGAGCCTCTTACTCTTTTTGGTTTCAGTCAGTGCCCATCATCCGTTGAGCTGATAAAACGGGTAGCTTGAAAGCAGAAGAGTTACCTATACGCAAACTGTCTATCTGACGCTGTCATGCACTTTCTTTGCACAATCAATATGAACCTTCTAGGGTTTCTGAAACACTGAGTATCCATTATCCAGTCGAACAGTAGAGAAGATCAATATTTTGAGGTGTTAGCATTTCCTGACATTCTCACCAACTGCTTAAGTAAAAAAAATCTGAAATTTATCTAGTATTCACTTATCAATTGCAATGAACGGACTATCGAATTTAAATCTTGTGCACTAGGCGATCGACATCATCTCCATGACAAAGGTAGAGTTAGTGTTAATATTTTTTGTGTGCCAAGGACTATTGATTACGTGATGAGATTAGCATTGCTTCACTGAAAGCTGAAATCTTTCAGTCATTATTGTGTATTAGTTTTGAAAGATGAATTGAGGTCAATCGTGTGTTTAGTTGCCATCACGTCTCTTAATTGATGACCCAAAGTCACGATCGGGATAATTATTCGTTCTTTTGTGGCATGTTGAGGATCAGTTGAATGGATTCGAAAAGCATCACTTCAATGGGAACAATGAATATCAGGTTGACATGTGATTATTTTCAAATTTGAATGACCAAATTAGTAGATCATTTCGAAGCTTCAGCAGTGATAGTGAGTTGGAACATTTATGACAAACGCCTTTCTTCAAGTATGCTTTAATTCCGAGAATTTCAGTTTCACTTCTCAAACATTCACTCGAATGTGGTGCATTTTCGGAGCCAATTTCAACATTCACGGACCAAGGGGCCCGTTTCTTTGGTCATCAGTGCAAACACATGATTATGATCCGATATCGAACTCGATTTCACAGCAGATTTACGCGTCCACTGAGACTCGAGCCGGTAAACGAATCGATAAGTTATTGCTCCCATCAATTGATGTGTGAAATGTGCCGCATTCCCGAGCCGAACCAGTTGTAGTGTCTCTTTCAGTAATCGAACTTTTGGCTCTCCCGATTTCAGTTTGTATTTGTTCAATTTTTGATGTTTTTAAATCAAATCAGCCGTTGAAATGATGTAAAACTAACGGGACTGATTTCATCATTTGGTAAATGCACGAATCTGCTTGCAAGGGATCATGTTCCATGGTCTAAACAAGATAGTTTTATCACATCTGAGGATTCTTAGCCAATTCAGTAGGGCAAAGTTAAGAATTCTTTTCTTCTGTTTCTTGTTTATGGTTTGATGCAGTGTGTGCTGTCAACAGCCTGCAACTATTTAAGTTCATTTATTGTGTTGTTTAAACTCTCACGTTGTACCTACGGCCAAATGTCGACCGGCATTTTTGCGTGTATCAGTTTACCGTCTACTGATTTTTCTTCCCTCCCATAGCGACTCACCTGCATCCTACTTGATCACATTAGCCGGCAGATGTGATAGTGGTCGCGTGTCAGCATAATAAGCCAAATATCACGTGCCCTGGACAATTGAGCGTGTAATGTTTCATGGATAGAAGGACGAAGGACAAGCACTTAAAAAGTCTTTGTTTCTTCTGCCTGCCCGTGTCCAACATTATCTATTACCTGAGGAAGGCACACACACACATGCACACACACACACATGCACACACACTCACATCCTTTTGTTCCTTTTTCCAAATGGAGGGTAAGATGACCAAAGTGGTTAATAGTCACCGGACTCAGTCATGTGATTCAGGGATCACAAACTGCTTGGTCTCTGCGGTCTTTTGGGTTGCTACTCCGCTGCGACAAGTCTCTTAAAAATTATCGGTTAGTTGTGCGAAGTTTAATTCCTTTTTACTAGGTCATTTTTTGACATGACATGCTAATCATACTTGTCCATTTGAGAATTTGTATCTCCTAGTATATAGTCTTCCGATTCCCACGATGAGCGTGACCTTGCAAAGTCACCGTTTGATACGGACAACAAACAACATGTGGCCCCTTGAAGATTGCTGCAGATCAACGTACATGGTTATATTTGGGATGCAGAAAGATATGTTATAGGGAAGGGGGTGCTAAATGAATCAGGCACAATATTGGCACTAGTTACACGGTAATTGTAGTCAATGCAGGGTTTGACGTTACATGCTGCATGCCGATGTCAAATCTCATAGTATCTTGTTCTGAGCACTGGTGACCCGATCCACTTTTCCAGTGTATCAAGAAGGCAAGCGGGTAGTTCACACGTTTATTGCAAAGCGAAATAAGTTAGTCCCCAGACTTTGCTCAGTCGTGTAAATTGTTCTTTTCCAGACCACACTGATGTGGGATTCATGTTCTGACTAGCTAAGCATTTTCTGACGGGTTTGACCGTGTGCCGAATACTTGCTTTCGTTCTTTTGGACCTCCCTCTGGCTGTATTGATCCGATTGATCTTAGTGACGACTTGAACTGTTGCTTTCAACTGGGGGAGTCGTGCTGTCCATCTGAGTTCTAGTTCTGCTGTCCCTGTTTGTTGCTACCGCGGTTTTTGTCTGTTTGGGAGCGCTTTTGATATGGTCCTTATTGCTCCTTCGGGCGATTGCTTCCGATCGGTTCGCTTTGTAGGGTCGATTACCCTCTCCATTGGTTGTGATCGTACTTTTCTTTATAATGGGAACACATTTTAGATCATGTTGATTTGAATGAACTTGGAACCTGCTACCTGCAACACACGAGGGCCTACCGGTCTCTGTAGTGGTGCCATCAACTTTCGTCGTCCTCTTGTCTGACGAAACCAATGATACTTCCCCGGTTGAAATGCGGTCACAGCTACCAAGCCAATAAGCAGAGAGTTCCCGGAACGATTCCAACCGACCACATTCGTTTCCTAATGCGAAAACTGTGCGGTAATATCTAAAGCTGATTCAAGCACGGCTTCGCACCACAAAACACTTTAGTTGGTTGAGTTTTTTTTGGCCTTTTATCACAGGATCTTCGGGATCACAAACGAAGTGAATACTGTAGTTCCCCCTGGTTTCCGTATACTATCCGATGCACAGGCGGTCCATCAACCCTACCGAACAAATATACTTAATTGTCACTTGTTGCCTCTCCCACGACTGATGCCGCCTTGACCAGGTTTGGTGTGATGGTCTTCCGCAGGGCACGTGCTTTAGCAGGATCTCTGATAGACCTAGTCACTTCATATGTGAGTACTCTATTTATCCCGTTTTTATCCCAGATCATCAGGACCAGCTGTTTCTTCTGTGTTCGGGAGAACAGTGCATAGTGATTTCCAGTGTTGCTGCTCGCGACCAGCTTTGGTGCACTCCTATTGTAAAGTGGCCTCCAACGGTTTGTCTTCTACTCTTCAGCTAGGTGGTAAATCCACCATGTGGACAACTCACACGAGGGCATAAAATGAATTGAATGCATCTGGTAATGATAGCAATCACCATCATTGTCATACACTGACAGCATGCTGATGTGGATGTATGTTCAAACACAATCGAGTTCCTGCTTTACAAATGACTCAGAACTTCCATGATCTTTTGATTTTATTACAACATCAAGTCTTCTGCTTGGGTTAGTGCTTTGGCTTACCAACCCTTTATCAGACACTGCTCACCTGTGAGTAATGTATCATGCACGGATCTGCTCACAGATTAAGCGCAATCAGAATTATGGCGGAAAAGGATTACAATAAAGGGGAGAGAGGAAAGAAAAAGATACATTGTAAAGAGTTTGCCACACGTGTTTGTTCTTCTAGTCTCCAAATCCACATTGGTTATGCATTGGGAATTGTGGTTCCTCTATAGGCTTGATACTACCCGGTTGTCCAAACCGAATTAGAGAGTTGATTTTGAGTACCCTACCCCTAGCCTTTAATCAAACGGTCTACGTGCAAGGTAGTAGTAAGACTACATGAGTATCGTGATAACCCACTGGGGTCGGTGACTGATTGCCGAGTTCATGCGCTCTTAGGACTAGGCAAGACATCCTGAATGCTGAGCACACTCCTCTGCCACAGGTACGCTTTGTACGCCGCCCGTGATTGGTTTGAATTCGTCTCCCCTGGGCTAATTACCAAACATCAGTCAATGAACAAACTACTAGTTGGGTTGGTAAATCTATTCACGTCAATGTATTTGCGAACGACCTCAAACTGTCTGCTGGAAAAGTTTTGTCCTCTCTTATCTAGTCAACCTAAGCAACTCGGCCGCAACACCGTTTCTTAGCTGTTGTTGTTATTGCTGTTGGTTGTGTTCAATAGCGAATCTGATGTCTCTATTCGGAATCAGAGCTAACGCCCGGTTTCACATCTCTCATTCAGTTACATTCCATTACTCAAATCTGTTTTGACTCCTAGCCGGTGAACAGACACTGTTGTGATTTGTGCAGCTGTTGAAGTACATTCTCTCATGTTATTCTCGCGAGAGTGCTTACCAGCTTGATCGATTTGAAGGAAAAATGTAACAAGTTGCATGCCACGTATGCAGCCATTGTCACGTAACCAGCAGTCAAGGTAACCAAACATTCGCGTGCCCCTTGTGCATTGTGAGTGAGTGTGAGAGAGGTAACTAGACGCGTTAATTATCAGCCCTGATCACCGGGTATCGTCGGAGGCGAGAAGATCTGGCTTTTTTGCTTTCTCAGAAAACCATTCTTCTGATTGATTTTTTTAAGCCCTAGTCACGTCTTGTGCACAATCACATCGCTCTCGAAGCCCATACGAAATTCATTTGCGGCAACTTTGAAAAATGTATTTAGCAGCTAAAACATTCGCATTCAGTTCGTTCTCCTCAGAATTTCGGTCTGATTTCGTTCTCCTTCGCATTATGAACACGTGGCCATCGATCGGTTGTTTACTACATCATTCTGTGTGTGTGCGTGTGTCCTGTCACTGGTTACCCTTTGCACACATGTGTTCACATAGACTTAGTCGTTTTTGGATGGGAAAAATGATCGTTACTTTTCTTCTATCTCATAGTAGATCACGGAGAAGTTGGCTGAATTATCGTTTAGTATAAAACATTTGTCCGAGTTGCTTCCTCTTCATCCACTGGCTAGTTGAGTGTTTTCCTGGCCGAATAGCTGTTCTCAACATAATTAGTCGCGTCATTCCTCCGGTTGTAGACCGTGCTGCTGCGTGTCGTTTCTGTTTGTACACTTAAACTACTAAACTTTAATTCAGACTCATTGAAGTTTGCTGCTAATAGTAACATAGTGGTGGTAATATGTCGCTACTTATCAGTACGATGTTGAAAAACAACTGAGTACACCTTGATAACCTTTCGTTTTCAGTTGTACGTCTCACGTAGGAATGAAAGGGCAAGACTTCCCTGGAAGTACACGATCGATTTTGCGGTTATTGCCGCTATTCAGCCATTTCCACACTTCTACACTCCTTTAATCAGATTCTCATTAGAATCTCGCTTAAATCATTAGGCGCTTTGCCTGACCAATCAAAAACTTTTGACGAATCATTGTGTGACTCTTGAATGGATTCGCCATCTGTTGACACCCGATGAATTCGCAATCCGAATCGTCGAACCTTTCTTTAAGTAATTCATGCATGGTAACCACGAAGGCTGCAGAGACAGTTAGCCTTATTCCTCATATCCTCCTTATTAGTAAGCAGTACTACAAGACTTGGAGAACCTGAGCAGTTTTTTGAGTTTAATCCGCTTAAATGTGAGAATTACTCGTTGCGATTCGATAAGAATTTAATTTAAATCAAGGGTCGGAAGCCATTACTGTTCACACTGTTTTCCTGTTCCTACTTTTTTGAGCACGCCATACCTCATTTCCCTCCCTCTTTGGGAGTGTTCAAAGCGGCCATGAGTAGTACTCCTGTTCATAGCCCACGTACTGGTTTTCGTCGGCCCATACAGGATTGATAAGTTCCACATTTCTGTCACAAATACTTGATAACTATGGAGAGAGGGGTAAGCAACAGGCGGTTTAGACCTTCCGCTCGAACTGATGTTAACTGACGGTTTTCCTCAATCTTCCCCGTTAACTTTGACCCGTAGTGGAAGGTCCTGTTTTATCTCTGCTCTCTTTACCTTCTTGTTCTCTGTTTTATACCTGTGTTGTTAGACCAATCAACACCGTGTTTCGCTCTGCTGCCTTATAGATCGGGTCTTTCGACCAAAGACTTTGGCTAGATCCCTCTAGGCTAATCCTTTGTTTTAATTTGGGCACTCGGCTAGTACGACACCCACAGTACGCCTGGCTGAAGTGCTGATTTTTTGGGAGTCTCACATAAGTGCATTTTTTTTGTTCTCTTTCTGTCGCACTGTTTTCTTTTTTCCCATGACCACGATGACGCTAGATCTTCGTTGTTCTGGTGGTGGTGTTTGTGCTTTTTTACTCTCACGCGGATCCAATGGATCAGAGAAAACGAACGTTATGTTTTGAACGCTTTGTTTACTCACCTAAGCAGCGTGTAGGTATTTCACCATAGTCGGACACCGAATTCTATCCTGGTGACTGACGGCTTTTCCATTTTGTCGTTTATGTTCATAACCTTGGTGTTTGGCTGTTAAGTTCTATCGAACGAATTGTTCTGTGTTTTTCTACCAAGTTGTTGGTCGAGCAAAATCTCTTTGTGGCGAAGTACGTTTAACACCATCTACTGTCGCTGGGTACTACGCTGTAACCAGAAAGCGACCGAAACTGCGGGGACACTATGATCATCAGCGCACAGCCAATTAGCAGTCGACACATACAGGCGTTTCCGAGCTGCCCATTTTGTTCAAAGGGAAGAGGCTAGTTGTTCACACTGTACAAAGTGCATTGCTTTTTAACAGATGCAAATTGGGGTCTCCCGTCACCGTGCACCGAACTGAATTGAACCTTGTTCGTCCTTGTCAGGTCACGTGTGACTTTCGCTGGTTCGTGAAGGCTATGTGTATGCATGTGGCATAGGCAACTGTCAGAAGAAGGGTCACGTGAATCCCATCAGTACGATGACATTTCCTTACCTCAGCCGTGAAACATCCGTTCCCTCGATCTGTCTTTCCTCACTCTGGTCCACACGTCGAACATTTTCAATTGCGAATCAAGCGGCAACATTCTGAAGTGCAAATATATTGAATTAAACAATTCTTTATTTGTGGCCTTTGGGTATCCGGTTTGTCTACCGATCTACCCGTTTTTTGGCATTCCAGTGTGTGGATTAAAACGCTGCTTGACCCGTGTAGTGAATGAACTTTAGTGTTGGGATTCTTCGTGCGTTGGTCTCATGGTTTTCGGTTGACACCATCGTTATATACCACTGATAGTCGATTCCCAGTTCTCTTCTTAGTTACTAGGAAAACCGACATCGTAAATATGTCCGATCTCACCTTGGAAAGATATTTGTAAGTGTCATTAGTTCTTGCATTTATATTTTTCAACCGTTTTATGTTTCGGTAATTCGTGGCCCTTCTGACGGGGTGATTGAATTGTGAATGCTTCACCAGTTTTCACGTTTAAGTGAGAAATGTGATAGTATGGGATGGGGGTCTAGACAAATGTGTCAACTTTCACTAGATTCAACTTACCCTATGAACTGACTGCATCACTATCGCGCTCGAATACTGTGCAGTCGGCTCTCGGCTGTAAAATGTGAGGTGTGCAAACAAATTGTTCATTACTTGTCACTTTTTCCCTATTGATGTGGCCCATTAGATTTGAGAATGACATTATCGCGAACATAAATTCACTTGTGTTTTTATTCGAACAGTGAGCTTCGTTTGTGACCTTATAAAGTAGCTTTGAACGCAGCATACCTTTGAGTCGTACGCAAATTATATGGATCTTATTATTTGCTTCAGCAGCTTGAAAGGCAATCGACCGTGTCCCATTCAGGTGTCGATTGTCTTGCATTTTCAGTTCATTCCTAAATCGGTGGTTATATCTCGCCAGACCGCGGCTCTACGAGGGCTGTGGCCTTCAAATTGGGCCAAAACAGCTTTTCGCCAAGACCTATAATTCCACATTAGGTCGAATAAGCAACAAATATTCAAATACATATCCGACTGAAATACAGTCAGTGCTATCGTCATACACCCGGTGCTTTCCTGTCGTCCGGTCATTCTAGTGGTAAGAAAGCCCCACCCATACACCAGTAATGGGAATAGATGGGCTTTATTGAAATGTCCACCGCACGGTGGTCTGCTGGTTAAGGTGTTAGGCTCAAATCTCAACTCCTGATCGGCGATGGTCAAGCGGTCAACATCGCGACATCTCAACCTGAAGGTCCTGGGCTCGATTTCTCCCACCGTCGGTCAACTTCCCCACTCGTCAGCCCGCAGTTGGCCGCGATCGATGTGGATTGTCGTTTAATTAGTAAAGGAAGTAAGAGGACAAAAAATAGAATCTCAGTAGGAAAGACACGGTGGAACATTGATGCCAACGATTGGGGATTTTGGTATTCACTCTGCATCACCAGTAAACTGGGGATGATAGATCTATCGCTCAAATATACAATAATTAGGAATTGATACCAGGGTTTTGACTAAGGCTACTTCGGATCGGACGACAGAGCAATACAGCAAAATCAATGCATTCAACTGTTAACCTATCTGACCCTACAACGAACGTTTCGCTTTCCTCCCCCATTCATAGAAATGATCTTCGTCCGTACACAACTGTTTGTTTCTCTGATGACTCTTTTTCTTACTCAATATTCCCACATGTGTTGGGTACTTTATTCGGCCGTACCAATGGTAGTTTCGGTGGAATAAGTTCCGTCTTTTTTTTCTTATGTTCTTCAACTAGCATCCAAATCTTACCCAACCCGTCTTTGTCTTTCTGATGCTCGTTTTTGTCCTTGATGTCCTTCTAAACTAACCACATTTAATGCGCGGACGCTGACGCGTATAGGACAACAGGCTAGTTTATCTCATACCCCGGTAACCCTAGCCATCGATGTTTGTTGGGTCCATGATTCTCGTTTTCAAAGCTTCAGTTTGAGATCTCCATTCTCTCCATCGGTGAGTATTTATGTGCCCCTTTCTGGGACCGTGAAGCCGCCACTTCTGATCCTGCTGACGTTGGTATGACTTTCAACAGGAGGGCTGGGGCTGTACTGCTTAAATGGATCCCAGCCGACCGATGGCTATGCACAATGGGACTTGGAGGTTTGTACAAAGTAAACAGTCATCCCTCTGATAGACGCAACTTGTTTGTGATCTCAGCGAACGTGCCAAAATATTGCCGCGTAAGCGCGAAGAAGGAAACCTTCTATCAAAATCCTGTAATTTCTTATGCACACCAAGGTGGGGTGATATCGTGATTTTGGCAGGGATGCTTTATTAGATTGGCTATTCTTAGATAAAACTTATGTAGGTAATTTTGGTTTAGATTCCTATCATCTAGAAAATGCCGGACGGTTTTTGACCCTTTGTTCAGATCATCGGTTGTTTGTCGCCAGTACGAAATTCAGACGCTCCAATCGTCAATAGGCCACTTGGCGTCCTCCCTTTGCGAGTCAGACATAGACTCAGGTTGATCGCATCACAGTTAGCTATCAATACTGGGCTGTTTACAAGGTTGCCGGTCGTACTGGAGCTCTCCCTTCTACTCCGATCAAGCGCTAGTGTGCACCAAGCTGTCCACATTCTTTGGCAGGCACCCAAGATGCGCGGTGCGTCGTCGGTTAGACTATAACGAGTTCTCTGACTCCACTTACCTGTCAGTTTTCCAAAACTGTAGTTGTAAAGCTGGAATTAACCCCACCTACTAACATCAATGAGCATTGGTTTCTTATCAAGAACGGCTTGCATTCTATTGGCTCAAGGAGTTGTGGCCTGATCCGTCGTATTGTAATACCCTGGATTTTTGATGAGTCCCTGTGCCGTTTGGACATAAACCAGCTCACTCTGGCTGACAAGGATTATAATAAAACACGTCTCAACATGGGATGTGAACTCAACGCTGGCTTGCTTAGGGATCACGAATCCTAGTGGTCTCAACGAGCTTTAAAGGTGGAACATGCTGCCGCAAGCTGTTTCACCTCATCCGAGCTACCGGTAGGAAAGCATCAGATGTGAGCGAAACCATCTAAAACTGACGATTCTCCTATCCACAATGAGCACCTGTCTTGTTCGTCTGGCAGAAAATTTCAGAACACAGTTTAGCTGGCTTCAGCTCCTCTCATGTCTGTCCCGGTAACCGTCCCGTGGCCTGTTTCTACACAACCACCCGAGGTGGAGATAATCTAAGAAATCAAAGAATTAGGATGTCACAAAGCGCTGGATTTCGGCAGCTTCCCTTGGTTGTATTTAAAGAATGAGAAATGGAGGTGGTCAGTAGTTTCAAGTTTTTGTTCACGAAGGTATGCTGTTCCCAGAAAATTCCACTTCTTGGAGGAGGGAATTGATTGTCGTCTCCATCTTTAAGAAGGCCTTATGCAGTGACTTCGGTAACCATGGGACTATTAGTATAAGCTCAGTGGCGTCAAAACTGCCTTCGTCCGTCATCCTTCAGAAGTTGTAAAGCATGTGTGACCAATAAACTCGTAAGAAATAGATTGGGTTTCGAATGGATGAGCGGTGCGTCGATCTGAGAACCGTTCTACTTTCCACAGGCCGGCGATTATCATGTTCCCAGACGTTCACGCAGCCTTCAACTCCGTTTATTGGTCTGCACTATTTCACTGCTTTTTGAGGGGAAGAGTACCTGAGAAGCTTGTCTGTCCTCGAAGAGTTTTACGATCATACTTCAGGTAAGGTTGGAGCTTATGGCCAGCTTTCGCCACTTTTTGTCGTCATTAATGGAATACGGCAAGATAGCCTTATATCTCCACTTTTTCTCAACTGTTATTGAGGATGCACTATAGAAAGCTCTGTCTGATCTAGTGGACAGAGTTTTTGAATTCGAGTATGCTGGTAATATCGCCTTGCTGAGCGACAATGCCACAGGCGGTTCAATACTCGTTAGACCACTTTGCGATGGAGGTATCTGGGTGCAGCATGTGCTTTACATCTTCAAAATGCAACATATTCCGTCAGGAGTGACCAGAGCCTGTTTGCATTCACTATTTTCGGTAGCGAGTTGGAAATTGTTAGTAGCTTCAATTACCTCGGAAGTTTGATTGCAGCTGGCGGAAGTATCGGGGAGGTCATATCACGATCAGCAAAAGCCAGAACAGCGAACCCGCAACACTTATGACTTCATCATGATATCTCGCTTTGTCTGCGCAGAAGGATGGATAATACCGCAGTTCGAATCCTGCCTTCCACACTGCGGACGCTTAGCGGCTTTCTGTATTTGGTCACCAATGTCTCCGAGTCCGATGGGAACATTGGGCGAAGAGTGAGATGCGTCGTCGTGTCGTGAGTGCAGACAATCGCTCTCTGACTGGAGTTATCCGCATATGTTAGTAGTAGGAAGTTGAATGTTTTCATGAACTAATTCACCACGTGATATCATCGCTCAACTCACCATTAAGAAACCACGGAAGCACTGTACAGCCACTTCATTCTTGTTAGGAATCATCAGCAATACATATCCACCGCACCCGAACTAGGACGCTGATGATTCCTAACAAGGATGAAACAGCTGTACAGTGTTTCCATGGTTTCCTAACGGTGGGTTGAGCGATGGTATCACATGGTGAATAAGTTCATGATAATCTCCATATGCCACGTTCGTAGCTTAAATACGTTTTGCGTATCCTTGCCTGTCGTCTTCCTTTCCGTGCTTATTTTACTGATGCTGGCGTCGCGGTTATCAGGCTATGGCTTAGTCTAGAGGTATGAAGAAGTTAGCCTCCGTTGGTGTCTCTCACCTTCGCAGTTGGGGTCCGAGAAATGAGAATTGTGTTTGATTAGAGCCACTGTCTATCGTTTTTTCCTTTCTTGTGCCCACTTTGTACACAGCTTTATTTGAATGTTATTGCGTTCACCTCGTGACTGGTTTAAGGTTGGCTTGATATGTATATGTATGTTATATATTATATACATATTATATATGCATATATAAATACTAAGGACAATCGGTCCACTACCATTACCCGCTCACATACATGAACATGTACGCAAAGTTCACACTGGTTATGCTCCAGCTTGAATTATGCAAACTAATTTGATCACGCCACTCGAATGTCGTCTTGCCTTGGCCCAATACGGAAGTAGTTGTTTTTCACCGCACCACATACATGACTGTGACCTCGCCCATTTCCTTGTGTTGACCAGCCTGCTTAGTGCGCGCTAATTTCACTGCTAATGAACTAACTGGTTTTGCCATTATCAACTCGATTTATCACAGCCCCTATGAGAAAGTCAGATTGATTTACCAAAGGAAAGACCTTCACAATTATACCACCAAAATCTGTCCGTTTCTCGTGACGAGCAAAAAATTATGCGCATGAGGAGAGAACGGTTAATGCCGACAGTGACCAATGGGAAAAGTTTGGACAGTACAGCATAGTTGGTGAAAGCTATGGAGAACGTGACAAAATCAATGACAGTCGCGTGTTTTGTGATAGCAGACGAACCAGTTCCGAGTCACATGCAATGCATGCGACTCCTCGTTGGTAAAAACTCAGTATGTTCCGTTGAACTACTTCAAAGAAATGCAACAAGTATTTTGATTGTACTCAGAAATCGATGGATTAGAACTCGATATTGCTGTGTCCTGCTGATCCATATGTGGAACAGAAAGCAACAATTCGAGAGTTTATTGTATCGACCTCTCGTTTTCAAATGGGGTCATCAGGTGACACAACTAACTTGTGAGCAGATGGGAAAGAAGGTGAGTGAATGGGTGAATTGCTTCGAAAACAAGGACAACAATTTGACGGAATTGTAAACGCATTGTTCCGTAACTTATTCTTAACTGGACTAGAGAGCGAAGAAGTGGAAAACAACACGATGAACAGGCCAATAGAGACATAACTCAACGGCATTGTTTGTACATTGATGCCGGAGGTAGAAACTGCAAAGATCGTAATTTAGGGGTGATAACGTCAGTTTGTTCGGAAACGCGATGACAAACATGTAAGTGGCTTACAACCGACGAGGAGTGGTTGGATTCAGACAAAAAATGAGCCCATCCTGCTGTCCATCTGCTACACCTTTCCCTATAACCCTTCAGCCAAAGTTGCGCTTCTGTAGGCACGGCCCATATACTTCAGTCGTACATCTTACTGTGTGGTAGTCAGATCCAAGTGTATTCGAATGCATATTCGTAGGTTAAAAAACGACGCAGAGTTTATCTTTTGCGAAGAATGATGGTAACGCTTAGTGAACAAATTAGGAACCGTGGTGATCACGTGTCGCACGGTTGACTGTCTTCATAGTGCCAAGTGCTGTAGTCCAGATCGGTTGGAGACAATCTAGACGATGCGTCTGTCGTTCAACCAGTTGTAGTGTTCCGTTTAACATTTTCAGTGAATCGGTTTGTCATGTACTGAAAGCATCAGGGAGATTAAAGTGATTTACTGAATGCTTCTCCCAAAGGGGTCGATTTTGGAGATTGACGTGTAACGGTGCACCGGGGCCCTCCAATGAGCTAATGCATTGTCAAAAATAAAATCCACTAAAACGCTTACTTTTTCTAAAGCAACAGATGCTGAACAACCAGACAGGAACTTGTTAAAAATTAGCTAGGCAGGCTCTGTACAACGTTCGTACTTCAAGATGATAATATGTTTAAGTTAGATCCTTTGTTGAAACGAAGGCTTTGGATGGCTCTACGGCCTACTTTCGCACGCGTACAACTACGGCAGCTCCATGTTCTTTAATTGGCTTTGTCGGCGTATAAACCTAACTTCGAGTTGCCGAATCATTGTATTTAGTTGGCGTGTTCCGTTATTTCGGCTTTAACGATGTCCAGATTTGGTTTCACCTGCCCAATGGTCAGTTTTTAACTGGATAGTAATGTCCATTCAGCAGTCGATCAATGGATGGCTTCTTGCTGTTCAATGTTTTCGGAAAATCCCCCATTCTTTCCCTCAACGGTCTCAGTGCACTTGTTGGTATCTCGTCGGTCACATTAAATAAACGGTAAATTCATCTTTGAATTTAGCCTGGTGCGTTTCAGGTTCAGTATTTATTTCCTAAGCGGTCGTTGCAATATCCCGGCATGTTTTGATCTTCTTGCCGAGATATCTGGAGAATTTTCCAATTCGTCACTCATGCGTACACGCTCAGTCACCTTTCACCGGTTTTCCGAACTAGTACGACGACAAAGCCTTTTCCTTTCATCCAGTTTGATTTTGTCTACATTGTTAGATGTGTACAATAGCAAATTAGGAAAGATAAATGTTCTCATGTTATCCTATTCCTAATGAAAACATATTGCATGTCGATCATGCAAGCGAACAATATCACGAACCCAGTAGTATTGTAAGTAAAATGACCTTGGTATGGTCACAAGCGTTGGCGAAACTCAAGACAGTATACAATACGGAAACAAAAGGTCACCATTCATTAGCCCCAGTAAAAGGGTAGTCCGAATGTAGATACATTGACGGTTGATGAATGACTCACAACGGACAATGCAAGATACAATCCCACTACTGTCATCGGCCTCTGCAAATTGCAACCTTGACAATTATGATGGTGAATTGAAACCTTCCGATCACTACAACTCGTTGGTAAGACGTTGAATGACCGCAGAATATCCCGATACTTTCGAATCTGGGCGCCTCTCACCTTCTTCTTTGTCCACCCAATTTTGTAACACCAGTCATCCGTTGGCCTATAAGTACTCATTCCGATACACTGGGATCTGTCTGTCTCATAGCGGGTCGTGCCGTCTAAGGATCCCAGTTCTTACCTAAAGAATTGCGAGTCTTGGTTAAGGGCCAAAAGAGGGTTGTTTTATAGAGAGGGAGTTAGGAGTCCGGAATGCGAACGAGCAAGCGCTTTGTGATGTTTATGTTTGGAAGGAGATGTTTGATGGTGGCCTCCGCATTGTCGTACGCTGATGGTTAGAGCCGATAGCCATAAGCTATAGATTTTGATTTGCGTCGAACTGTGTACGTTCCTAGTTGGACGGATGTGGCAACAAGCTGGCTAGTATTTACTAGGATGAGGAATAGAAATAAGGGTACTCAATTCTCGAGTTTTCTTGTTACCGTTCACAATCAGTGAGATGTGGTGCTGTATCTTTAACTCTTTTCTGTGTCCTGTCTTCCGAAAACCCAAGTGACCAATGTCGTGACTGGTTATATTTTTGTAATATAAAAGTGTCACAAAAATTCGACGACTGCCTAACGGCATTTAGACTTCTCCGGCAACCGGTCCATCAACTAATCTGGCATATTTGGATGTAGCTGGGGAAGACAATGAACAACAAACCCATGTCGCAAACATGATCATAACCATGTCAATCGAAAATTTAAAAATTACCCATTTGCTTTGAGATGGTTCGAGGGGCCAGATTTTGTACGGAATGGAAAATCCACCTCAGCTTGCGCATCCAAAAGTCGTCACTGAGCGGTATCGGACCGGCATTCTTTCGCTTACTGGGAATTGTAAGATAATGGATGATCAATCCCCATATCCATTACCCTCACGAAAGATCAGCACTAATGCGCCGACATCACGCTGGTTACTTCGATCGATCAACTGAGCAAATAAGCACATTATAAGGCCAGTTAATAACAATGGGCCGAATTAGCAAGCGAACTGGTCAATCATTGAGTGTTGACCAAAGAAAATTTGTGTAAGTGATATGTTTTCGGTCTACTAAACGAATTTTTGTTTGCTCGGCTCGGTTTTTCTCACTTGAATTAGTAGGAACTGGAGATAGTGACCGCGAGATAGGATCGATTGAGGATTTACGGTGGAAGTCGGAGCAGACATTCTCATCCCTTTTTCGGTTCCAAAACAGTAAGATCCTCTGCTGCTGAGCTATCGTGAACAAGGCTCTCGACAGCGTATTACTTTAGTGAACATCTAGTGTTTCCGGCTCGATTTCGGTTGGTATCGACTCTTAGATGGATAGTGCATGGGTGGATTTTCTAATCCACTCACTCCCAAAGCAAGGACACTAATGTGTATATTTCTCGAGTATCAACAGCCATGCTTGATGACAAAATGAAATTTTTACATGCATGGAATATGCAAATGACCGGCAATGATCAGGTGAGTTAAAGACCTGTCATCAAAAGGTCAGAGGTTCGAATCCCAGATCCGACGTCACTTTGGTGGTAGGCGGCAACCTGCTGTCGTCCATCTCGTTATCACGCCTTTCCTACTGTGATCTTATTTGGTTCCGTACCACTCCCATAGTTGCCATCCCCACACCATTCCCCGGTATAGTGAGCTCAAGTGGCTATGAAGCATTTTTTCACTACATTCGTGCTTCAAGCATACGAGGACGTAATTACAACATGCAGAAACTAAAAACTGCGGCCGTGCCATTGCGTGAAGAATAGGATGGCAAAAGATCAAAAGTCTAAACAATTTTAGAAATATTTTCTCCCAAGCAAGACCAATTACACATGTAATGATACTAGTTTGCTTATATGCGCCAAAATCAGCCGAATCCGTGGTAGAAATAGGAATTTGGATGTTAGGGGGCGAAATTCGAGGAGGGCCCGAGAGATGACGAAATATCTGGTATTGAGTGGATAATGAACTGACGAATAAAATAAAAAACAGATGACAAAGGCGTTCAAAAATGTCGGGATCTAGTAGATCGGAGCTCAGATTGAGTGAGGGGAGTTAGATATTTTCGCAATCGACTTTCAAAGGTAAGATATGGTCGAGGTCATCAAAAATGGCTTTGTTGATGCGGCGGACCTTAGAATGGGGCGTAGAGTGAAAAACGGAGATATTTATCGTATTGACGAGGAATTTTGGTTATAACCACTTTGATCAAATGCCGCAGATGCAGAATATTTGCAGTAAAATGGAAATTGTTGAAGGATATGGTGAGTACGCAAAGGCGAATAAAGAGTGCAGGTGATGGAAACCGGGGAAAGGTTGTTACGTGGAGGGCAGACGGCCAGTGTCAACTTTCTTTTCCCCTATAGAATGAACTTTGTTAGCCGTGAGTTTTCACATAGGAAAATGTCGGTGCCTGTACAGTTGTGAGAAAATGTGCATTGTACTGTCTAGAACGGTGCATTCGAGGTGAGCCATACACGTGCACGACCGGCGTCATAAAGATTCTCGTCTTTTCTGAATCGCCTTCCATTCGGAATCATTACCCAAATTTCTCTAACGTGGTGCAAGTTGGCAATTAACGTGGCTTGCGTCGTGTCGACTAAATTTCCACCCGGCATCTCTCATCTTTTCGAGTAGTATGATTTTGCAACTCACTCACGTCTATCTGTCCATTTCTGGTGACTGTACTCACAATAATTATAAGTGCACTGAGTACTCGAGTAAAGGTGCATCAAAATGATTCGGGTTGCACTAGACAAATCAGTGATGTAAATCTACGCACTGGGATATCATGCTTGCCGTCCGATTCAACAAGTGCGCATGCGCTCTGATACACACAGACACTGTTCGTACGAATATGTTCATCTCCTTTTCTACTCAACGGGTTTTTCGTATTTCAACTCCAATTTGTTTCACACACACACACGCACACACACATTTACGGTGAAACTGTCAGATTTTTTTATGCTGACAGACCTAGTGTTGTGATACGCTTTTTTTTAAAAGATGTTGTTCAGCCAGAATACCGAAGTTAGCGAAATTGATCGTAATAATGGATTAACCTACATACGTTCCTAGTGAATAGGATATCCCCACGATAAATCATCTTTCTCGGTTTTTGTGTTTGTTTGTTTTGTAATGTCTCTAACTCGTTTGTGAATGAGGTTGTTCCAAGTTTCCTTGGTAGTTTGAAACATTTGGGTAACACTCTATGATAAACGAATTCCTTCTTTTGAGTTTTCTTCCATTCGTCCGGTTGCTGAATATTTCGTCGTTTCCGAAAACCGGGAAGTTTTTTTACTCAAATTCAAATTGGGACCGGGAATCGAGTGACTTTTTCAGTTTTGATGCTCTGTTGCAAGAGGAACCCAGAGCCTCTTCACTCGTATGCTGAGTCTCTGTGTATGCACATTTTGTACGAATCTGTGTGTAGATCATGTGCCTTCGGAACCACGGCAAAAAATGGAAACAACGAGGAGGAAACAAAAAAAGAAAAAGGCACAATGTGTTCAGTTCTCCACACTTTTGATAGCTTCTCCATTTTCTACCTCCACTCCATCGGTTGTCCATCAGGATGCATGGCTCTTCAGTGAACTCGATACTACTTGGATGCCCAGACTGTAGTATGGCTCCGTGCTGCTTGTCTCAGACGATGAATGTAACCGCTGTTATAACCTGTGGACCCTCGGTTTACTCTTCATCAAGGAGTTGGCAAAATCATTCGGGATCACAAAGTCACATGGCCGGCTGTGAATGCACGGTAGCCTTGTTGCCAATTTGGCCCGTACCAATGTCTGTCTCGAGAATTCGTTGGTTCATTATCTTAGCTCTCATTAGTCTAGAGTGCCTTCTGTGTTTCATTCAAAATCGTGAAAAATAATAGTATGCCAATCAGTACTTCAATCACTATGCAACCAGTCATCTTCAGTAAATATTGGGTCGTGTTTTACTGACTCTCGTCCCAACGGTCCCAAGTCGATCTTCCCGATTTGCCAGGGACTTTGTCACCTACCAAAATGATATCCATGGGATCAGTGTGTGATTCGATCCATAATCTTGTACACTTGTCGATACCAATTACTCATTGCTGATTACGTATTATTCGACTTGTTCTGTCTCTCTCTCTCGAGTCGGTTTTTACCCTCCTGAGAAGCCCAGTCTTATTCAAATCGGTAATCGGAACTGCGCGGTCCCTTCGTTCGTTCATTTGACATCTTTCTGGACAGTATTTCTACCTTCTTATGTCTTCCATATCAGAAGCAGTTCATTTTTTACAACCATACATCGTGCTCTCGTTTTCGTCCCTATCTCAAAATGCTGCCTATTCAGAAGAGCACAAGGAAGCAAGAATTAGCGAAAGGTCAACTGCAAGGCTATAAGTTGAGTAATTAAAGAAGAAGAAACATTTCTAATGCAAGAACGCCCCTAACAGCGCCATTGGCTCATATCACATGTAGCCTCTAACCATCGCGTGAGGAGATCTCACGAACGCCAACCAGGCAGTCCAACTAGACCGGTAAATGTTAGGTTTTTTGGTTGGTGTATTGTGTAGTTTATGTATGTTTCCTGATCTTTGGTTGTATTCATATTCATGACATACCTGACCCTTCATTTCACGCAGTGCATGCCTTCTCCTATTCTTCACGACCACCAAGCATAGCACTGCGAAATCACCGTTCGCATACTTTTGAATCTAATTGTAACCCTCTGACGTGTTGTTTTTGTTGTTGCTTCAAGTCATATTCTAGTTTACTCTTGTTCGGTATTGATTGTCTAGCTGAGCGTCACGTTATCGTCCTATGCTAAGCGACTTAGCGATAATTTGACTGTTGGTGTTTTAGCTGAATGAAAAAAAAACACGATCGAGCTACATGCTGCGCATTTCCAAAAAATTGTGACCCGACAACTCGCTCGCGATCAGCGCAAAAGATTGTCATTCCAAGGTTGACTTCAGAAAAAATAACGTTGCAATGCGAAACTTTAAGGTAAAATCGAGAAACACTAATTTGAGAACGGGTGGTTGCTGCACATCTTGCTCTCCTTCGGTGCGCCCCATTGGCCAGCTGATCGTATCAGTCACCAGCCCACGGTCGGTCACTTGCCTTCTTACATCCCTCGTGAAAAAACTGGGACTAACCTGGCCCGCATGATGCGCGACTGAGGTCTATCCCCGTTCTTTTCACAGGGATTGTGTGAAGACAGTTGACCAATCAGGGGCTGGCGACTGATACGATCGGGCCAATGAGGCGTGTCAAAGACGAGTGAAATTTGCTGCAGCCCTTTGTTCTCAAATTAAATTTCGAGTTTCTCATTTTCAACTTGAACTGTCTCATTTTAATGTTTTTTTTCCGAATTTAATCTTGAAATGGTATAACAGTGAGTCTCGGCGATTGTTTGTATTCACCCCCCTTTTTTTCATGAAACGCTTCACTTATGAGTGTAGTGGAAGGGACATGCTTCGTATTCACTGGGGCTAACTCCGCGCTAGTGGGGAGGGGCGGTACTCGCGACCTCGAGCCTCGAATAGCCTAGGGCCGCATAAGGTCTCATCAGGTCCAAGCACGGTAATGGGTTAGGCAACAGCGAGTTTCCGTTTACCATCAAAGTAACCGACAGATCCGGGATTCGAACTTCTACTGACAGACGTTTAATCCACTTGACCGCCGTCGGTCAATGTCGCCCAATTGCTTCATATTTTTTTAATGAATTCCTAGAACATGAACATGAACTGTGGGTCAGAACCGGCAGTTTTGATGCTGAAATTCGGACCAACCTGGAACCCGCTTAGATCTCCCTACCATCAAGCGACGTGACAAATCAAACTTCAAAGTCGTTTTGTTGTCTACCCCCATAGTGACTTCTGACCTGTGAGGCTTTAAATGCCTAGTTCACTTGGTCGGCGCATGTTCAATTCG
This sequence comes from Fasciolopsis buskii, assembly GCA_008360955.1. NCBI lineage: Eukaryota > Metazoa > Platyhelminthes > Trematoda > Plagiorchiida > Fasciolidae > Fasciolopsis > Fasciolopsis buskii. Next base: position 61,576 of record LUCM01010073.1, read on the forward strand.
ATCGAGCAATGTACATGATCTAAAATTCGGATTACCCTATTGGTCTGAGCTTGTTGGATGTCTAACCCGCGGATGTCCCCATCACGTGTTTGATACTGCTACCTTATTCGTGTCGCACCAGATGGCCTTATTTATTTGTTCTCAATGGACTACGTGACAAGTTTTCATTTTCTCGGCCCTAGCTTGCTTCTCTATGCCTACACGTTTTTCACTAATCACATGGCTCCCGCGATTGTGTTGTGCGCTTCGAATCGACCAACTTTGTCCCCGGGTACTCATTCACCTTCCGAAAAGCTCGCCTTGATGTCTTTTTACCCTTTCATCATGTTCACAATATGAGAACAATAAATTGCCTATTGCACGCGGATATCCGGTTTGCAAAGTAACGCTTAAAGAATTGGGTACGGTTTTTGCCTGTCAAGGTTGACATGGTCTCGGCCAACCATAAGGTCAGTTCCGATTTTCGGCAACTGGGTTACAATAAACAAAAGGCTGCCAAAGGAGAAAAGTGGCCATTTCGCATTGGTTTTCTTCCAAAGTGTTGAGATCTACCCAGAATTCCGTTTTAATTTCTAGGTGGTGTTTTTAATGCGGTACTTTAGTAGCAGCCGACTATCGAGAAACAAATTGTTCCCATCCATTCGCCTTGACAACAAATGATCGAGGCATTACGTGGTTTGTAGACAGTTATTGATTCAGGCAAACAAGCGCGATGTTTAGACCTCAGAGTCTGTATATCTGTTTTGTGTCTCACCCTTGCGTATCAGTTGGGTTTTTTTCTTATATTTTACTGAGGTTGGGTAAGGTTGTGTCATTTGAATTTACCAGCTGGTCGTTGATATCATTTAACGAAATACCACCCGTCTCTAGTATCTGGATGATGTATTTGGCATAGTAACTGAGAACTCGTTTATGCAGGAATTTAATGAACGGTCATTTCTCCAAAAGTTGTCCAACTGTGTATGTATGTGCTTTTGTGAAAAAGTGTAGAGCCATTCACATTATGGAGTAGACTTTGGGAGTATTTCTTGCCATAATGATCCGTTTCCAATCCCATTAGTCAGTTTGGGGGCCGTATAGCTTAGTTGTGTCTTGTTAAACCCGGACAAAAATCATGTGTCTTGTTTCGGTCGGTCGGCGACCAGTCATGCGATTTATGGGCACACTCGTCCCCATAGCCACCTACACCGCCATGTATGACAGGCGTTGGATGGTGGCTCACGTAATCGATTTTTCGGACTGGAAACAAACGCACAACATACGGTAGCTGGGGCCAGTGAGCCCTAGTAGTCACGTTTTCTTGCATAGAGTCTTAATGTATACATGTGAGCCGTTCCAGGGGGCAAAAGGATTGCATGTATCCTATATGCGTGGATATTGTGCTGATTTTCTGTTGTTGTTATCGTATTATCTTGGGTTACTACTGCTACTAGTGCCACCCATAATTACCGATTAAATACAACGACTTGTAGGCATTTTTCTATAAAATACAATAAATAACAGCCCGCATGAATCCGTACTAGTTTCACCTGTGCGTAACTGCCAGCCAGCACATCAATGCCTGGCTAGCATCAATTGGTAGTCATTGTGTGACACCATACCCTGTAGCCTGAACAGCTCTGAGTTTGTACCGTACTAGGGAGATGAGTGACCCACCGTGCTTGCAGACCAGTTCCGTTGCAAGTTATCACGCTCTTTGAACACGACGCTACTCGTATGGGTTATAGATACAACATGGGAGATAGTCTAAATGCATGTCGCTGAAAAGTGCAACTTTCTGTGCCGATTTCTATCTCTTTGTCTCTCTCCAATGTTCACCACACCATTTGGCATTGGGACAACGATATTATTCTCGTCTGCACCGTGTGTATATATGATTAGAAGCTCTCCACCTAGCATAGTGCCTGGGACGTACTCTTGAAGAGCAATCACCACCGTCATCTGACTCCAAGTAAATACTATCTCCATACTGATTTTGATTTGACCAATATAATCCCGTTCGCAGGGTGAACAAATTTGCTTGACTCGGACGCCGTTCCCTTTTGGAAGGAGTGCTGTAATATGATAATCAAGTTTTCTTTCTACCGTTGGAGAGATGACTCTAGCACTGCTACCATCTTGTGAACGGCCCCTTATGGATAGAATAGCCCAATCAAACTCTTCTATCCATTAGTGAGTTGTAGACTTGAAGCCTCTGTAGATCTCGCTACCCGTACAAGAATGAAGAAAATTGTACGCTTTTCAAAGCTCGTCGTTTGTGCACTTAGGGTTTTGAATCAGACTGGGCAGTAGACTTGATGAACTTGCACGTGGGACTAAAATCAGATTACGTGTCCGACTGTTCCTGATTGACATGTGTATCACTCGCATGTTACAGATGCACGCATGGTTCCACCCTCAGTTCAACGACAACTCCGGCCGCACATCCAAATGCATCCCTTCTGGCACTATTTTTTTGGATACTGTGTATACGTGAGCTTCCATGAGTGCATGCGATGCTTGAACTTTTCCGAGGGCGAATAAAAGCATCATTTTCGCAGCCATTTGATAGTGATATCGAGTGTTTTCTCATTCCAGATTCAATAAAGCATTTTCAACTAATGGCTAAACCAAAACGAGAACTGGAGTTTAAAACCAAAGCAAGTAGAACCCTACTACCAAGTGACAAAAAAAGGCTATAGAAATGCCTATGGGGTTGGTAACTGTTGATCTTCACGTGACTGTTGAATTGTCGCCTTATTGTAGCGACTCTTTAATAGACAGAGATCGTCTTTAACGTATATGTCACTTCATTTCCAACGAGATAATGAAGTCTAAATGATGACTTCTATTTCTTTGAACACTAAAGAGCAAAGAAATCGAGACTACATATAGTTTCTGAAAGAACAAGCGTGCGATTTTCATGAAACCAGGCTCTATAAGGCTATCTTTTATCTGTCCTTATTTCCTTTATTAATGTCATGGTAAACTACATTGTTCCTAGGAAGGGAGTCTCGACCGAACAAAAACTGTCAAGTAGAGGAGAGTTGATCAGTGGTAGTAAAATTCGAATCCACTATCTTCACGTTGAAATACCACGATGTTGACCACTTGACTATCTCCTGATCACACTAAGTTTCCTTTTCATTTGTTTCTCTGAGAAATCTAAAGCATTCGACTCGCAGTTGTTCGCCCCGGAATTCGCGTCCCAGTTCGCGCAATATGGATATGCACTGTTGATAATTCTTAACATGGATGAAACAGTTGCACTGTATTCCCATGGTTTCTTAACTGAACGTTAATATCACATGATGAATCATTTCGTGAGGATCCATTTTTATGCGGTATTTACGGTTTGCACCGACAGCCAATCGGCCATTTTTTGATTATTTGAGTCACATGATACCCGAGACGGTTAGGGATTCAAATCCCAGCACCACTGTACCATTTCGGGGTGGCAGGCAGTAACCCGTTTTCGTCTGGGTTACTACCTAGCCCGAGTTGTTGTGATTTTGTTTGGTTCTATTCTACTCACCGTTTCAGCCTCGTATATGCCGTTTTTCTCGGCGGATTCTTAATTTTATGCGGCATGCACTCGGACATTCATGCTCCATACAAACAGCGAAAAGGTGAATCGTTGTTTCATACCTTTTCAGTAGAGGCCGGGGACCCCGTGGTAAATTGTTTTCATTAGACTAATCAGATGGATTCAGCTTCTGTCACCTCAGAAAGCTTAGACCTTCGAATCCCAGGGTTGCGACCAATTTTTCAGTATATGACAGTTTCCTATGGCCCGGCTCATTACCATATCTGAATTACTGAGACCGCATGCGACTCAGTGCTAATCCAAGTTCCAGAATTATTGTTGTCCATGGACCCCATGCAATGATCTTTAATGTTTATGGGACGCTGCTTTTACCACACTCGTGTAACAAAAAATATCCAAAGTTCATGGAGTATATATTTAGTGGGAATATTTACAGCTCCAAAATGTAGTCAGTAGAAAAGGAATTGTTGATGAAAGAAGTGATACAGAAATCCAAAAATTTCTTTTTTCGTTTCGGAATGGAACCAAGTGGTTTACTTTTTGGCATAACATCGCTCAACTCACCATTAAAAGACCATGAAAGCATTGTACAATCGTTCCATCCTTGTTAAGAATCATCAGCACTCTTGGTGATTCCTCAATAATGACTACTGGCTGCCAAACGACAGAAGAACTTTTGACTGTCCTGTTTTGGCGACTTCCCATCCGGTCAACAGAACCTTGTAAATCATTCTGAACAATCCATCCTTTCTCTCACGAAATGTTCCGTATGAACAAGCTACCTAAGGGTCCGTTTGTCTCGGATTCTCAACCGAGCCGTTTTTCCTATCCCTTCCTCTCAGATCTATGTTTTGTCGTTTGATTCGTTTAGCTTGTCAAACATGTTAAAGCAAAAGAACATTTCATCGTGGATCAGGTCAGAACAGGCCGCGGTTTACCTGATTCTCGACTGTTCTCGTCTGATTAAATTTTTTCACGCTAAAATTACTTAATCGGTCGGTCCAGCCAGACTCTTTGCATCACGTGCGTGTTGTCATCTCACGCGAATAACTACTAGTCTGCTTATCGATATCCGGTTGTCGAAGCCCAACCACATGATAATCGTGATTGTCAGTTGACAAGATTGGTTGTGTGGTTACTTCAGAGCGAAGTATTTCTATTACGCAGTTCACAAGTCGACCGAGAGAGAATGGTGTTTTTTTTAGTTAAGCAGTTCGAACATCCACTCGCGTGACTCGTTTCATAATGCTGTCTTGTCTCTAGAGAACGCGATTCTTGTCCCAGTTTCTTCTATTGTTTCTTCTGTTGTAAATTCCGGACGAGTTTTGTTTTGCTCTCCAAATAGTGGTTCTCGTGCTGGCGTTCAGTGCAACAACGACTCGGATTTCTCGGTCGATACAATCCCTTGTTCTGAGGACATTAGTTGACTCATCCTTTTATGGGCAGTCTCCATTCTTGGGAAAACAATCGATGCCAGTTATATGAGCCGTCATTTTTTTCAAGATTCCAGGTCAAGGTTAATATGGACATCTTTGTGGGCGATGCAAATGTTGACTGATAGTGTCGATCGAGAAGCTGACGGACGATGCTACTCCAGGAGCGCTTGACTGGGCTAGGAACCATCCAGAAGGGACTAGTCGCAGAGCTGATTGAATCATTTATTTTCAATCAACGGTTGATTACAACCAACTTCCTTGCCTAATAAGGAATCATTTATTGACCGATAACCCTCGATTGTTCAGAAGCAGATCTAGCTGAACACTTAATGTCTAACATGCAAAGTGTAATCTCCACCACCAATCGTGCTTGCAACGACTCCTCTTATCTTATCTCGCTGCCATATAACTGACCCATTAAAGCCCTACCTGGCTTTTCATCGAGTGTTGCAGATCCTCGATTGCTGGTTTGTCCTAACAGCCCCGATAAAATACGCTCATTTACTCTCAAGTAGAAATCGATAGTTTACCGCTTCGCGCGAATCTTAGCCGTGATTCAGCGCCACTTGCTCATTTTGTGTACTTCGCTCTAATCAATACTAATGAAAGATACTAAGTGATCGTCTTTTAGGGGTTGCAGTACTTGCAGGTGGTGGTAGGAATGGTATTGTGCTGCATTGTCCCTGGGCCTTAGAACTACGGTAACTATGTGCCACATCCATTCTGTTTCTAGATTAGGCCTTATTAGGGAACAGAACCAACTGTAGTCGTAATTCCGTTGACTTAAACAAATTTGTGGTGTTGACAACGGCTTCTTGATGACATCCGTGTTCTGCTTTATCCGTAAAAGTTAGCGTAACAAGGAATTCTGAACCACCCACTCCCGATCATCCTGGGACATTTATAAATCTCTGATTGCAACTAATTCCTCGATTCAAACTATGTGCGAACAGGGTGGGATACAGAACCATATGCCTAGTCGTAACACACTAACCAGATTAGTGTGAAAGTGCATGCTTGTGTAAGGTAAGTCCGAACTGGGGGCGGATCACTCAGTAGGAATCTGATTGATTTTCCCATTAGATTGATAGTTTGGTTCCACTTTTTACGTGACTATCTCTTACCAGAAGAAAAATCGGTTCTAGGGGCATCGTGGATCAATACCGACCGTTCACTGCGATTGGTGACCAAGCGCGTGTAGGTCACCATTTCATCTTGCCTTCGATGATATTGGTCGTAGATCGATCTTTTACCTGATCCCTACGTGCTTTTTCGACGGTATTGATTTACGTTTTTAGCTGACTGCCAAGGCCCTAGTGCGGGGTGCATGTCAGAGCGTTTGTGGAGCTGATTGTTTGCTAAGGTGGTATGCCGCATCCCGAACCATTCCAGTCGATGGTGTTTGCCCTGCCATGCGGCTCAAAATCAGATATCCGAGGCCTCTTGGGGTCTGAATACTGATGTCTTCTTAGTAACGCTTGGATATGGCGGAAGGATTAGGTCACGAAACTCAGTCGATCCAGTGTATTGCGCATCCCCTCAAAGATTGCTCGCGGCGGCAGTTAATGGTCCGAAGACAGAGGGGATTAGTCCGTGACAATACGAAAAGGTATGACAATCTTTACGAGTGGACTATCCCAGGCAGGTTTATTTTTTAATTCCTCAGCTGGGATCCGCGATATCCACGGCTAAATGCCGCAATCAGCAGCATCCTTGCATTCTAAACGTTTCTGATTCTCTGTAATTCATCTGACATGGATTCTTGGCTTTTATTTTACTACTATTCGGTGCTGCGAAGAAACAACCAAGTCCAGATCAGGTTGTTGTAAGTGAACCGAACGGTTATCCGGGCACGGCTCTCGTTTTTTTTTTTCTCCATTTACATATGCCTGACCCAAAACTACCAGTTTTGCCAATTTCCGCACCGTCCTTGTGCAAGTCCTTCAGTTATGCTGTTAGCAGTTAAGTTCATATTTTCACTTTCTATTAGAGGATAGTTTTTTGCGCATAACTACAGAACGACTGCCTCGTTGGACTCTGTTCTTCGATCCAGTAATCGTTGTAGAAATGGGTCGAAGTGGCCAGTTGGCGACATGGCCAAAAATTATGAAGACTTTAATCAATAGACCAGCTCGTGTACGTGCAGTTAGACTACCGCGTTGGGGTTAACGTGATCCCCCCCCCAACTGGAACTAGAACATATTGGTAAAAGGTTAGTGGTTGTAAAGAACGGAAACTTTATACTAGGTATTGATCAACAGACGCACGGCTGTCTACCACATCTGCCTTATTAAGATAGCACTTAGTTCTAAGCTACCTCATTTTTCACGGTCATGCTTTCTGTTTGTCCCAGTAACGTAGTTCATCTTACGGAAATCACCATCTAACGTCAACCTATCTCTAAGAATATGCAACAGTAAAGGGATTACTTGTTCTTCCTCCAGATTCTGACTCTCCTTTCGGTAAAATATAAAACTGATCCTAGAATGTGTTCCATGTTTGTCTGAATCCAACTACTCCCCACCGGTTGTAAACCAGTCTCATGTTTTTTTTATTCTATTCCCGCACTAACTGACTTTAACTTTCCCCAGTTATGGTCTCTAGAGTATGACCATCCAGCTTCTGCTTCCGGCTGTAACCACGATACACTAATGACCGACGAGTTTCAACATACTTTCCCTCCCCCCTTTTCCTCTTTCTAGTCCCGCTGAGAATTAGTTACGAAACAGTGCGTTTACAGTTCCGTCAAGTTCCTGTCCTCGTTTTCGAAGCAATTACATTCTCTTTTCCCATCTTTTTATCAGTTGGTTGTGCCGCCTGGTGATCTAATCAGGCCACTGAATAAGCCCCCAAATTGTTTTTTTTTGTCTCAAATGTACTTCGATAAGGGACAAAAATATCGATTTCCGAGTGCAACAACAACATACAACAAAATACTTGTTGTATGTGACACTCACTTGTTGTTGTTTTTGTTTGAAATAGTTCACCAGAACAAATTCAATTTTTGGTATCGAGGTATCGATCGTATATTTTGTCTACGACCCGGAACTAGTTCGTCTGTTATGACAATACACGTGACTGTCATTGATTTTGTCACGTCTTGGTAGTTGTCATCAACTGTGTCGTGCGTTAGGGGTTTTTTTCGGTCAACTTTGGCATTAGTCTTTGGTTCACTTCTTGTGTGCATAGTTTTTGGTCCTCACAAGAAATTGACGGGTTTTGATGGTGCATTTCAATATAATTTTTTTTTGGAAGACTTCAGCAATCACCTATCCTGCTCCCTTCGAACAGAGATGTATAGTCTCTTCTTTTTACTTCCTTTATTACTGAAACGAAAGTATACATCACCTTGTGCATTTATAAATACATATATATATATATATATATATTTATATATATATATATATATTTATTTATTTATATATAGGTATTTATTGTGGTGAAATTTTATCCGTGCACTTGGTAGCGATTTCTCGCAAATAGCTATGTGCAGATTGAATTGATTTCCGAAGTTCCCATTTTCGGGTATCACTCGTATGTACGGTTTTTGTTTGTTCGTGTGTGTGTGTGCGTGTGTGTGTGTGTGACAGAGATAGAGATGGAGATGGCCCCGTTTGTGACATTTTGGTTTGCTTTTATGTAGCGCACATGGGACAAACGTTTCTAGTTTTTTGTCTAGCACTTTGGAATTCGATTTAAATGGTCCAGTATTAGTTTTCTGCCTGCTTACTAATTGATGACCGAGAGAGGACGTGTTTTCTTGTTGGTGAGATACTACTTTTGTTTTCACTCATTTACCCCTGCTCGTTGGTGTTATGTGGATGAAAGATCTTCTAGCAGAACCGACTAATCTCGTTGATCACAAACAAACTGACGTCAGCACTAATATTCACAGTCCCCGCCATTTCGAACCAGCATCCCACACCATTCGGTCACGCTATCACGTTCACTTTCCCAGAACGCGAGGAGATGACGTGATGGATGCGACCTTCCGATAGGAACAAACTGATGCCCATTTCTCATCCACATAAGAATGCATCCAGCAGGTGTATAAATACTCAGCTAACGGCCAATGGAGCGAGTGAGCACAGCGTAACAATTTTTGATAAGGCAACTAGAGTGAATCTGGTTTTTGACATGCCGATGCTATCTTCGTTCCATACAGTTTATACCAAATGAGTGATGGAAGATGCTTTAGGTCCTCAGGGATGCAGGAGTCGAACTGGAAAATGGAAGGAAGCTGTGACCTAGATTACGCAGATGACGTTGTGTCTTTTCGAGTCTGCAGACTATGCACAACGGGCACTAGATAGACTGTCGAGATCGGTCGCTCGGTTTGGAATGTGCTTTGCACCTTCAAAGTCCAAAGTGCTGTTACAGGACTAGACGACAGTAGTGCCGAACTCGATACTGGCTGATGAGGAACTAACGATTTTGGATCGTTTCACCTACCTTGATAGCTGCATGTCGAACGATGGTAGCTCGGAAGTGGAGATAATCACGCGTATATCGAAGGCTCGAGCAGCTTACACGGGACTGAAGCACTTTTGGCTTCGGCCTGATATTTCACTGATGTTGAAAGGTCGTGTGTACTTTGACGTAGTGCGCTCAGTTCTGTTGTATGGCTGTGAAACATGGAATATGCGTGTGGGAGATGATCGTCGTTTGGAGGTTTTCCACCATCGATGTCTAAGTAGTATCGCCAATTCTGAGAATACCTTATCTCAGTGTATGAAGTTTAGTAGACTACGTTGGTTGGGTCACGTGTTGTGTATGGCGAACACTGGTCTACCATACTTTGCCCTATTTTGCGTTCCTCTCACGGAGTGGAATAAAGGAAGCCATGTGGAGGCCAACAGATGACGTGGCAACATGGGATGAGAAAATACACAACGAATATAGATGAAGTAGGTGTCTTACATGTTTGTGATTGGGTTCCGGATGACCCGTCAGCTAGCTGGCTGGACACACTGAAGGATATGGCGGTGAACCGTGAATAGTGGCGATTATGTTGTCATTTTCTATCCGATCGGAATGAGTGAACCGTGCATTTTTACAGTTAGACTGTGTTCCATGTGTTGGCTACTGCATCATTCTTATCTTTTCTCATGTGTGTAGGTTCACTCCTTATTCCCCTTGGGTATTCACTCTTTTTATAGAAACGTAACTTTGGCGAAAAGGTAGTGGTCAGTGGGCTTGCCTTGCTGTTTAACGCTGAACGATGTCGATGATGATTTTATTTTTACCCCGGGGGACATAGGTCAGAATCGAAGTTAGTCATGCGACTGTAATACGGCCTGTTTTGTCGAATTTCCGCAGGCTACTCTCAGAGAAGCATCTAGGGTGAAACCATCCTCCAAGTACTGCAGTTTCTCCTTTTCCTCTTTCTCTTTCTTTTTCGTCGCGTCTATGTAGCAGTTTTTACGATGTTCTTACTTTGGCTTAATACTTGTCTTCGATCACTCACGTATTATATTCGTAGTATCCATTTTTATGACACGTTTCTGGCAGGAGTTTAGTGGAAGAAGCATGATACACTACGGTTCACTACATGCGTTCGAGAGACAGGGCTGAGGAGGGCAGGGAACCGGCAACCATGACTTTGGAACTAAGGCTGTCACCTAACGACACATAAGGTCTCAATAGGCCCGCGGTGATTTTGTTTCCCTTAGTTAATCGAGCAACCTGTTTTTCCGCCATTCCATCGGTCGTATTTTTGTTGGTTAATTTTTTGTCTTTAATTCTAAGCAGGTTATTCCCACATTGCACGTAACCCAATGATGCCACCGAGTGGCTAACCCAAGGCACGGTGTAGTTTCACAACGATCCAACCCTTAACCGTCCTGGACTCCACGTTTCACTCCTGCTCCACTATACTCATGGGCGGAGAATTGTAAGACTAAACACCGTGCATATAGGTAAGAATCTGACACCCATAAACCTCTGTCTGTTCCAAACTGCAGAATACAGGGTAAACTGAAGTGAACAGATTATTCTTTTGTCGTTTTCGTTGTTCGCTATCAACACCTGGTACTTTTATTTGTTTCCCCCCTCTCTCCCGCCCTCTCTCCCTGGCAGATCTGCGTGATTCACTTTCTTCTGTTTATCAGCATCTGGGGATTTTACGCCACACCAACGGGGAGTCACCTTCGTCCTCGTGCCCATTCTATGAGTCTGGAAAGTGTCATGGCTAATGTCGTCCTACTTCTGCTATTCAGTTCCGCTTTGCCACTTCAATCCAATCTACTTGGTCTGACTACTGTCACGTTGCCCAGTGCATTGAAAATCAAGGAGACTATTTCACAGGAAACCGCGGCTCCGTTGTCGGAGCCCCTTTCGGTCCATGAATCTGAATCAATTGAAACTGGCGCCTCTTGGTGGATTTGGCCTTTCGGATCCGCGTCCGAATCGTCGCCAATCAGCATGGACGAGCATGTGGCATCACAATGTGCCAAACACTGTCCCGTAGACTCGCAGAAGTTCCAGGCCGTCAGCCTTGTATCTCCGGCGAACTCTCGCCCATCGGCAGATCCAAAACCTTTGTTTTCCCAACTTTTACAAATATTTGTACCCATCTCCATTCTTCCTGCGGCAAATTCTTTCACAGAAGAGCCGAAAGGTGCCTCTCCGCCTTCCTCTTTCTCTCATTTGTCATCATCACCACCATCTTCATCGTCCATATCATCCAACAGTGTCCTCCGTGGTCGTCTCAATGGAGTAATGGAACGCAAGCCCACCATCGCTGTACAGGAGGACCGATCACTTTGGACCCAATTTATCTCCCGTGCATTCGGTATCTCATCGCCCACAACTCCGGCCAGTTGTAGTTTGATTATAGTCATTCTCATGTACAATTTGTGCTTCCTGGCTACTTCTGTGTGGATTGCCGGTCGTCGCTTAAGTGGTCCTACTTTGTCCTTTAGTTTGGAACTGGTCACTTCGTTCCGTTGTGTACAACAACTTCAGTGGACAGGACGTGGAGATAATACACGTGTAGTTGTACGAAAGGACAGTCACAGTCAGGGAATCAATCTGGGGCTGTCTCCGAGTGCGTCGTCGTTACCACGGTCATGCGCTGTAATTGCTAAAGAACAATCAAACCCAAGTAATGTCTTAATCTGAACTCGTTTCCCCCACGCTGGAAGCTTTTGAGACCGAATTCCAGTCTAAGACAGTCGGAAACCGCAGATCCTGTGAGAAGAATTGTTCAGTTAGATTTCACAATGAGCAATTTTCTATCTCCCACTCTCCCCTCTGCGGATGAGGATGCCATCATATGCATTGCAGTAACCCCGGTCTTGTTTATCTATCAGGCCCAGGTACACGGGACTTTTCACCAGCCTTGTGTCAGATTCTCTCTTCTATTTTTATTTCCTGTACATAAACATCCATGTTTTGTAGTGTTCTTGAAGGCTTGTTTTTTTTTTCGTTAGCAAATCCGAACATCCTGGGGGCATGTTTTTTCATATCCTGTACAGTGTTTATTTCTTGTCATCGAAGTGGTGGGGATGTTCAAACACTCGTAAAGATTCCGCTCGTGGCACACCACATTTGTTTCATACACATACCACCACGATGATTATCACTGCCTTCGGCAACACGTCTTTGGGAACAGAATCACAAATTCCCTTCTCGAATCTGCTTCTCTTTTTAACTTTTGGGTTCCGTTTTTTGAATCCGTGGAGAGAAGAAGTGCGATTCTACGGGTGTTCATCATTCCCAAAAGCCAGCACCGGTAAAGACAAAAACAAATAAACGCGGAGCAAAATGGAAAGATGACTTCTGACTTCATGGCCATCATATGTTTACCTTCCTGTCGTCAGCGTTAATCAGTCCTTTTCGTCCAGTTCCACGGTTTCGTGCATTTTTTTTCGTCACTCTTACAGTACACAGTTTGCGTTAAAATCCTTCCTCGCTCACTATCGTACGGTGTTCACAATGAGACCTCTTTAGACATTCACGTTCAAACTTCCACTACTGTTCCTAATTACTTTCTTCTCCTACCTCTCTGTCGCTCCACATGGATTCTATTGGAGTGAGCAAATTTAAACTTTCCGGTCGACCTTTTCGTGGATATGGGCGACTGTATCCATTTGTGCGCTCGTGTCAGGTCACGGTAAATATTAACAGCGTGACTTCATTACTACTCTACTACTTCTTTTTGCTCTCTTTCTCTTTAGTCGATTTATCGCGAAATCCATTTTGTAGGTCGGGGACAGGTTTTCTATCTCAAGAAATAATTTTATCCCGTTTAGTATGGCTCGATTTTCCGAAGATCAACAAATCTCTGATAGCACAGGACGGTCAGATTTCACTGCTCTTCGTCTTCTGTCGCGCGCGAAAGAAACGTGCTTGTGCGCGTGCCACGTCCCATAAAGTGATTGGTTGTGAACGTGAGAATTTTTGTTGACAACCAATAGGGCTGTTTAATGCGACACTTATAAATTAAGTTCCCACATCAGGTATGCAAAAACTTGTGTATGCTGAATGGAACTGAATTTGTTGCTGTCGAACAGATTGATCCACGTGCCTCCCCGTATATCAGACTATTCCAAATACGCTCTAGACAACGTTGGCGCTTTGTCGGATAGTGTTTGTTTGACGTTGTGAGTGTCTGATCCAACTGGTCAATGGGAATACAGTTGATCCAATCACTTCCGATACTGCCATTGAAACAGATCATTCTCCAACCCTGCTTAACACGGAGATTACCTACCTGGGTCTGCCATGTTGAAGCTTAGTTTATTTCCTATAGTTTCCATCTAGTATTGGCGTACACTGGTTTTAGCTGCTACCCCATCATCTTCCGTGTAAATACAAAACATTTCAAGTGTAGAGAAATTCTGAAGGGAAAATGCAGTTTCTCTTCTGCTACTACGTGCTCAATGCATTGTTGTTGTCAAAGTGATGCACCTCACAACCGCTAGGGTCAATTGCATGAAGCGAGAACGGACCGGCATTGAGCCACATAAGATTGCAATAGGTCAGGTGGAGTAACGAGCCCGGCAACAACGATTTCTCATCGGCATATCCGGGATAATAAGCCCAGATATTTTTTACAATGAATTACGTTTAATCCACTGAATCACCACTAGCGCATGTGCTATTATGAATTACACAGGAAATTAGCTTTCGTTGCGGTCGAAACCACCGGTGAAATGAACAAATTAGATTTAAAATGTGTTACATGCCACTATACGAGGATAGCACCTAATATGTATATAATCCGCTGTATGCAAGCAACGAAACGGAAACGCTTAAAATAAGCTACGGTGCAACACACAACCTCAAATGGATGTAGATCGGTGATCACCGAAACGGGCTCACGCGTGAAGTCTGCCCAACCAGCGTTACTGGTGATTGAACAGTGTGTGATTCCACGCGGAATGAACCCGATTGGTTCACGCAACTAGCATGCCCCAATCAGATTCAAAGCTGAGCGTCCAGAATTCGACGGGGGTTAGGTCGACCATTGCTCCTGGGTGCGCTTGTGAGTGTGTGGGCTGCACGCGTATGGCCATTCGCCGTATCCACCGCTTCGGAGCACAACGGAAAGCAGCGGTTATTTTTCCTGTAGTCATTGGGCAGTGTACGAACCGAGTGGTCTCCGGAATTTTTCATGCGTTTTTTCTGATAGAATTGTGATGAAATTCAAATAAGACCAAACTTGTAAGTTAGTGTGAAAAGGATGAATACCTTGCAAACTATGTCCGAGCAGTTGATGAGCTCGATCAACAGAATATAGGATAGAAATGAAACGGCTAATAATTACCAAACCGCAATGACGCAGCCTGAAGTCACATTGCATAGCATCATTGGGAAATGCAAACGAATCGGGAGAGCACGTGGAGGATAGTTCTAAAAAAATGACTGTTGGTGGTGTGCTAAGTATCCTGCGCCTTTGTATTTGAAAGGACAAACGCCCCAGATCGGAGACAACACTGGGTTTGCGATGTTCATCTTGGGCTGATATCCAGTCCTTGACAGAACTAACTCTGACTAGTGATTCGGAGTGCAGTAAACTAGGTTGGGCCTGTTTGCAAAGAGGACCATTTTGTTTTAGGCAACTTTCCCCCGAAGCTTCTAGAAATCTGATGAACCAGGAATAGTTTGATCAAGGGGACAGCGCCAGGAAAGAAATCGGGATGTTTTGCCATGAGCAGAAAACGAGAAATGGGACAACACATGAAACTGTTGATACACGGATTGGAGTGTCCCTGCTCTACCTTAGTTCATACACTTGGAAATCCCAATTGAGATATTAGAAAACACGGTATCAAACAAGCCCGTTTAGGTGCTTCACACCTGACTAAATACAGTACGTTTTTATAAGTAATGTGTTTCTGGGCTTACAGAGGGGAGCTATTCAGGTATGAAAATCCACAGAAATAAACGCAGCTTCGAGACAGTTAAGAATAACGCCGTGTACCTATCGGTCACTTTTAGAAGAGATACTGTAACAGTCATGTTAAGTAGACGGCTTCAAGTGACAATCAGGAATACATATTTCAGTCTTGAACTACGTATTGCGTTCACATCTCTGCCAGTTCTCCTTTTACAAACGCGACACCATCTATGGATTCAACCTCTTTAGGTGTACCAATTCGTTTGCACCCGTGGGGCAAATTACGTAGGTCGAACCACAATAGGATTGTCTGAACACAAAGGAACATCGTCCGAGTGGGCTGAACAAAGGAAGGATAAAGAATAGACAAACGGCAGTCACCATAAGCCTAATAGGATCGAATCATCAGATCAACATCTACATCGTTAGAAGACTAGCGAAGAATGTTAAAAGTCAAATCCTGTCCATGACTGAAGCGATCATGATCCATTTAAATAATTGCCCCCTCCGGGTCCAGAAACATGTAAGATCTCTCAGTCTACCCTGTTCATTAAGACAAACTAGGGTTAAGTAACCATTGACCCAGTGAAACCGACAAGACAATTATCTGTTACGAAACCGATTACGCGGCGTCCATGTAGACACATCATTCCGAACTGGAATTATTTGCCATTACTGTTACTTCTCGATCACTTTTTCCCACTAGTTTGCTTAGTTTGTTGAATCTGCTTGTAAAAGTAGTTGTTGAAACAAAATGACCGCATACACCGGTCTCATCTCCGTAGCCAAAAGCATAGAAATGCATACTTAAATTTATACTCGTTTTATCCGGCCAGAACTGGTGAATCTTTTAGCTAATGACCCGTAAGCTTGGGACTTTTCACGCAAACAAAAACTGAAAATTTGGTTAACATTCCGCTTTAGCCGCCAAATGCATATCTTAATTATCACGCATCATGAGCCCACTGAGAAGAACAGAGTGAGATCAATTCACAATAATTTGTACATATGTTACTAGAAATCCAGCATCAATAAACAATGGCAATCGATGAGCCGGTCACTATCCTTCGGTATATTTTGGTTACTCTAATGTGTCGTCCAGTACTAGTATACGATAATTTTACTGCACACCAAGAAATTTTATGAATTCAGTATCCTATCAGTATTCACTGATTAGATACCTGAATACATAAACATATTTTTGATGAGATAGAAATTCAGGCCGTGGTATGGTTTTATATGAGGTAAAGCCTCGACCCAGGTGTTCTTTTACCCCATTTATGCCACATGAAAAAATACCACTCTCTTCAGGATAACATATTTATTAAATCCTAGTGAAGTGAAATACAGAGGTTGTTTTGGTTACACTATCGTGTCTTTACATTTGCGTGCTTTCATATGATCGGTGGAATATCCTCTTAATCATCAGGACACCTCCCCCTATCAGTAATGCATCCTGTTTTGGTCCGTCTGTGAAACTTTTCCCATTTTATTCGTATACGACGCAGCAGACTGGACGAAAACAAGAAAACTGAACATCTTTCTCGAGGAATTTCCATTTTGTAGTGGTTTTCATGACACTACATGCCAGGCACCTATCAAAAAATCAACCAGTTCTCAGATCAAAGCTCTCAGCATTTCTTACTATTGCACAGGATAATTACATGTCCCGCTTTATCGCGCAATTAAACCATACTCCACATCCGCGGGCAATTGGAGTGCTTAAATCGTATTCAATTCTATATGGATAATGGTGTATCAAGCACCGATAATAATCTGTGTAAGTATTGCAGAAAAATAACTTCTGTCTTACACTTTAACATGATCACAAGTAACTTTGCAGACACTTTCCAATGCGACTAATTTCCTTCCCGAAAGACGTGTTGTTAGCATGGTTTATTCCTTTAACATGATGCAGTTGGTGACCTCGTTTAGTTTAAAACGCTGGAAAAACTTGAATACGAAAGTTTAACCTGACTAGGATTTTTTTTAATTAGCTCATTATCCTGTGTATTATGGTATCAAAATACCTAGTTGATTCTCGCTGATTGATTCAGTGGCACAATAACAGTGTGTACGCGATTCACGTGACGTGTTCAGATGACCTCACCGCGAGGCCAACTATGACGTAACTCAAGATTCTTTCGCTGTTCCCAGCTAACGCAAAACACATCAAATAATAACTAATTACTTCTAGTCTATGAATACGGGCCTAATCATAGGTGGAATACTGGGTAAATTAATGTTGCTGTTGGACAAGAAAACTTATCGTGAGTGATATAATGTTGATAACACAGCGTTGTTGGTAGATGTAATACGCCAACGTTTCGGCTAACGTGGGTGTTCAATGTCAAGGAAAGTTTTACAACCATTCACAATAAAAACCAATGCATGGTACGTCGATTCTCCGATACACTGCTTAAGTCATTCGGTCCTGTTGTTTAAAATTTTTTTATCATTCATCAATTCTGACTGCGATAGATCCTAAGATCAGTCCAAAAATGTTTTCATGTTCCCGCGAGGTTTCGGTTTCGGACGCGTCTACCTAGGCAATCGAGGTCTTTGACTGGCCTTATTGCAATCTCCAAAGAGATATAATAAGGGAAACCTGCGAGTAAATCCATGATGTTTGTTAACGCTTTTTTGTATCTCTCAATTATTAGAACCCTAAACGTTTATCGCCACTCATTCTTCGACAACTGTCTGATCAATCAACCGTCCAATTCCCAACGAAAATAAACCACCAACATCTAGGGGAACTATTCCAATTACGCCCTCAATCCCCAAATCAGAGTGCATGAAAAGGGATATTAATTTCCCAGCACAACGGGTAAGTATGATTGGTTGAATTGGATGAGGACGTGTCGATGGCTGATTGGTTGGTGGACTGGTGTGAATGGCAGACAGCGGGTTGCGTAAGTTAATCTAACAGTGAACTTGGTGTCTATGACACTACAGGCCCACGGACAGACATGACTGCACAGCTGTGTGCACTATCCGGGTCTATCATTGGTTAATGTCAACAAAGAACTTACCTGTGGGTAGATTGAATGGTAACTGGGACCGTGTTGTCGACGTAGTTCCGAGGTGATTTTCGACTCTGTTGCTAAAGGTGACGGAAAATCTCATTTTATTTTTGGAAGATTGCCTCTGAAGCTACCACTGGTTTTCCGAGTCACTGCATGCTTTGTCCGCCCTCCGTTTGGGGATCAAAACCGTTTTTCCTGTGAAGCCCGGACTTTTCACGTTAGCTGACCAATATACAACATTTTCGGTAGTTTAAGGGCCAATCCCTGTTACAGATCAGCCTCAAGACATTGTTTAAGATACAAGTTGAGAAATATATATGTATGCGTGTTGGTAAATGACCGCCTTGAAGCTGCACTCATGCAAGCCATGATATTGTGTGGGTGTGCGTATGAGTTTGGCATGGTCCAGTTCCCTTCATTACATGCATGCGGTACGGACCACGGTCATAGAAACATGGCGCCGACAACTATGTCTGTATTTCGGAGGGTCGAATCTTAGCGCAAATCCAGTGAATTCTATTTTCATGAGTTCGGATCGATGAGCTTAGCATTTAGATCACAATCGCCAAGCTCGGCGATCGGAACCCCAAGAAAGCCAACAGACTAAGCGACGACCAACACAACTTTTTAGATCCACTGAGACTGGTGAATTCCGTCAACTTTTAATTACCGACAACAATGTCAATAGTAAAGATGACATTTCGGTTTGTTGTCCGGAAATTTGAAACAATGAGTTCCTTAGTGTTGATTCCGTTAACGGTGATCTGACGGTATCGGGGATGAAGAATAACAAAGGGAATTCTGAATGTAAAACTTTCACAAGTTAAGAGATTTTTGGGATAGCTTTCACGTGGTCTACTATGGGCAAATCATTGCATTCAGCGATTCCGTGGTTTTAACCAGCAAGTAGAAGTGTTTTCCCCCCACAGCTCGAATGTCTACCAACTGCCGAAGTTTGCGTATTTTTTGTATTGTGACCAATAAAATCTCCAAGAAAGGGAGCTATGAAGGTTGGTATGGAAACTTGAATTTGGTCAGCCAAACGTGCTTGGTCAGTTAGTAGCTGGTCCTGTTGATATGGTCTTATTGCATTATAATTCCGAAGCCGTACATGCACCGTGTTCCGGTTGAGAGACGATTTTATTGTTGAGTGTTACTGGCTTTAACCATGACAGCGAGTGATCGATCAATTTGGAGTTCAAAATGCAAGCAAATATTTCGAGTAACAAACTGATCATCCGAATTTTTAAAGCATGTTTACATTAAGTTAGGCCAAAAGTAGTATTTCTACTTTGTTTCAGTAGTTGAGCTTTAACACATCGCATACAAGATTTCGGCAGAAGAGAAACAAGCAAACGACAAAATCACGGCTACAAGGTTGTCAAGAAATTGTCCAAAATAGAACTCTACTCCCACTAGCATAAGGATTTGTTGGGTACCAATGTGAATCACCAGTTTGTCCGTCAAAATTCGGACGAGACAGTTAATTTCGGTTCGGTTTGTGCAACCATTAACCTTGCACTAATGTGCTCTGGTTTTTGTCCTAACCTCACAGTATCATCTGCGCGGACAGAAAAAAAGAACTGAAGAATAATGGAAGATCGACTGCAAAGTGGCAAACTGAAAGACTATACAGAAGATTTGTTTCGAATGCAAGAACGTCACTCACAGCATCAATGAGCCTTATCAATCATTGTCTCGAGCCATCGATTCGGCGGATCTCGTGAACCCCAACCCGCTAGTCTAAGTGAACCCAAACGAACCAGTTCACTTACTGGTTAGAGTTCTTAGGCTCTTTCACCATGTCATCGACTGATCAACTCGAACCATCGTCCAACCATTACCTGCTTCGAAGAAGAGAGTCTGACGAGGCAGCCGTTCTGTGGGCATGAGCAGAACATCCCAACCACCTTAACTTATTCTGATTCAGTGTCGTTTCTAAAGAGTGGACCCTGGCATCCGGTACCTTAAGCCTAACTTTTGAGTAACTCAGAAAATTCCCGCACATATTCTACCCATACTTAAAACACAACGGTGTTCAAACACAAAGTCTCTTCATATGTTGCGATCTCCACGGCCATGTTTCGGAGTCGTGAATTCATATCAACCTTATTGCGGCTATGCATACTCGACCTTTGATCGCTAACCAAATGTCACTCGGATGCCACAAATACCTGAAGCTGGTGAATGCCAACGGAATCTTCTGGATGCTTGAAGACACTTCTTCCGATTTTTGATCACCAGGTGAGATACAACTATCCAAGTAACTAAATCTGTCCCCTTGCAAGTACAAGGTTTGGCCTTGAGCCAATCCTGTCTTCCAACAGGATTTTACACTTCGTAGGTATAAAACGCATCTAAACATACCTACACTGTCTTTCAGAGGATCGATCAAAACCTGCAGCTTACTTGAATATTCATTCACTGGCACAACGTCATCCGCAAATCTTAAATCAGATAAGTTTCTGTCTGCACCAATATCAGTGACACTGTTCTCGCAGGAGGACATGGCTATATCCATAACCATCTCAATGACAAAGTTAGAAATAAGGAGTGAAAGAGGCTAATTCTGACAAACATCTGTTCTCAATGAATTTAGGTAGCTTTAATAGTTAAAATATTGACCACGTAGAAGGTGACCAAGTCTAGCCTTATGAACTTCGGTCTTAACCTGGTATTTCCCTGCGTGAAACGAATGCTTTGGACAAGTACATGCAAAATACGAAAGCTGCACGGTGTATCTAATGGTCACGTGACCTACGGAGCTGATTAATTCGACACTGCGTAGTCGAGATTCCGAAATTTGTGGTTCTCATGTTTATCAGCTTGCAATTTGGCACGACTGTCACCAGGACTCACGAAGAATCAGTACTAATAACTCATACTGGAGATGCAGTTCGTTCATCCAGTTAGGCTCGATAATTCGCCCGATTGAGGCTCCGGGTATTTCTCTGATAGCTTTTTGTAATTTCAGATCACTTGACCTGGGTGCGCACTTGTCCATTACCTCGTCTGCTGTCTGTATACGACAGCTTTTGCAGTAATTTATCCGTCTTTCCGTGTGTGTCAGTACATATCTTTATATGCATATGTATATTATATGTATAAGTGTGGGTGTGGATGTGTTTGCAGTAGCGCAGTAGTACAGCACTACAGTAGTGCGCCCATTAAACATACTGCTCGGTAAACGTGGGAAATCGCCTCATTTGTTTTAAAACGGAATGTTGTTGTTTCTAGCATTTATCAACGGTGAAGCATTGGACAGTTGACAGAAACAGACCACACTCGATCGTGTTCATTTGATTGTTTGCACTGAGGCTGACCAAAATGCCGAATCACTCAATTCTTCTTGCCTATCATCCATTCGGAAATAAATAAGGGTGGGATGAACCTCATCGGTGAACCAACATCCAATGAGCTGGCTAAACACGACCTGTCCTACACAGAGTCCAGGAGGCTGAGGTGTACAGTGATATTAGATTCAGGTTACGAAAGCTAACAGTTTCGGGCAGTTATTGCACTTATTGTGAAAAATAGGTGGGCTTATAGCTATAACAACGTGTTCTAGTTACGCTTGTATAATTAAATTCAGAATGAGAAGCGTTTTTTAACTAATACTGAACAAGGACGTGATCTGTCCCACTGACTTTGATTAGATTTCAACGTCAGTAGTCGTTCGCCGTGAACGTCTTCGACACAAACATGGCCACTAAAGACGTTCCAGCACCATGTGCACTATTACCTTGGCGAAAAAGCAAATTTGGAAATAAGGATTTCCGGTATCCAATTAGCCGGTTTCGCTTTTCGCACGATTTCCGGGACGCACTGAACAATGGAAGCGTAAAAGGATTGAGAAAAAACTGTCCTGCTTTACATTTAAACTAGAATTTCGTATTTTGCTACTGACATTTTTAATAGTAGCCAAATTGAAAATGAGCGCCGTTAAGGAGGCAGTCATCCTGGTGAATTTTCTTGTTTGTTTGGGCAGTACACAAACGTGTTAACTATTTCCAGTGTAAATTGATCCCAGTAATTTCAGTAAAATGTAAGGCTCATATGAGAGCTCCGTTGTCTTCCTTATTTTTTTTGTGGTCGCGTCCCGATTATTTCTTTCATCCCCTCCGTATTCTTTGTAGGTAACCATTCCCCCGTATTATTTCCGAATTGTGTCAAAACTCTTCGGGTGTCATTCAACTGTTTTATTACAATCTCGCGTTCATCTGAAACACGACCCCTCTTTCGTGGGAACCTTTTTTGCATTTTCTCTTTAAGGTGAATTGGTTATCCGTACATTTCCGTAAGACCTGTAAGCAGGCGTGCGCTTTCAGAATCTTGTGGAAGATAGGTATGCTCTTAACGATTTCGAATATTTGTGACAAAAATGCAAGTAATTTTGATATACTTCGGAAAAAATACTGGGAAGAATATAGGGGAAGAAGAAGTAATAGAAGCATTGCACTGACAGTAAAGTGAAATTTTATACCACCGACCTAAGCTGATCAACCGGACCAATGTATGGGTCACTATACACATGCACCGAAGTCCATTTACCACAGTGCGCATCACAAAACTGATAGACACGTTTTCGTGTCTCTCAATAAATTAATCACGATAATTACAGACGATTTTATCAGCATCGTTTCACTTTTTCCTCTGTTTTTCCTTAAATTTCACGTTCCAATGGCTGCCACATGCCGCCAGTAACGTCCGTTGTGCTTTTCACACCCTAGCTGCCATGTGCCTACGTGAATTTCTGAAAGCCATTTCCAAATCCCACGAGTCATTCAACCTTTAAAGATGACAAATCGGTTGATGTGAATTAGGATTGGGTCCACGTAATACACCATCGACTGTGCATTTGTGATTGATGAAGCTGCAAGATCATCCACGAAACTAAAGAGTTTCACTGTGCTCGGTTACTGTCCGTTCATTTTATACCGAATCCAGGGTGACTTTACAAAGCAATCGTAAATTTGGCAAAATGCTCAACTTTAGCCAGTTCGAGGGTCAGATAACCCCAAGACCAATGAAAGCAACCATTCAAATCGCAAATTACCACAAACGTCCAAAACGACAGTCAGACTAGTGCCAATGTAAATGAAAATATCCGTGCCATGTGTTGACTCGTCTGAAGGTGAAGCTCAGCAGATGTGTAAAGAAGACCGTGAGTTCAAGTATGAAAACATTTAATCGATAAAACACTGGAACAGTCAATCAAATAATACGGGAGTAACGGACAAAATTTCCGAAACATATTGGGACTACCTACTGCATTCCGTATTTTCTGGAGTTTTTGCTTCAAACAGGCGATTGTGTTTCTGATTAGAAAAATAATGGAGTAGAGGAAGGTAGGTGTGCGTACGTGTGTATGTGTGCATGTGTAAGTGACCAGTCCACGTGCAAGTGATGTGATGCAATCCGGTACAGCTTCGAGCTAGCCTGCGTACACAATCAGCCAACGAGAACCGTGGGGACAGACGGTCATAAATTCCAATCGGTTCGTTATTCCGACTCTGGACACTGGTTTCAAATGCAACTATCGCTGTTGTGTTTAACCACTAATGACTTGTTAAATGTATGTATAACACACGGGGTCAAGGATCTCCCTTAAGGAGGCTGCATGTTTCCTGATCTGAAATGTGAAATGATGGAAAGAAAGCTAATAAGCCAAAGCCCCGTACGCGCATCCAGCAGCACGTGAAGCTTAGACGATCAGAATCAAGATGGAAGAGTACGGGCAATCTGTTGCACATGCATTCTCCACGACCTCAAGTTGTACACAATACAATATCCGGATTACCAGTTTATTTCACCTTATACTTCGCAGTGCTATTCTACACAACGCCCATGTTCCTCTTGTTCCCTGAGTTGGCTTATCAAAAATCCGCGGGGCTTTCCAATTCACTGTTCTCTATAATTTATATCTCCGATTTCTAAACAGCACCATGCTGTTTCACGAAATAAAATACATTTTCCCCTGGACAGTGACCCGGATTAACACCACTCATTTTTGATTTGTATTCTTCTTGCCATCAAGTGTTGGTATTTTGTTATATAGGTAGCCAGTTCAGCCTTATCAGGAATCGGGACCCTCGGGACAGTCGAACTGGACTGAGAATCGGGAAAGCATTATGGAACTTGACTGCATATGTGGCTGACGCTAAACATGTTTTGGACATTTCGATCCGTTGTACATGATGGTTTGCATCGATTTTCGCATTCACTGTTACCTATGTTTTCATCCGTGTTTTCCACCTGCCACATGTCCACATTCGAACATTTTGTTGCTCCACTACTCCGCCCACCACCCCGTACCCGACTTGCTTCTTGAAGCTTGACATGCAAGAGCCAACAGCACTTTGGCAGGCTGCACAAATGGTTATCTGGTTTCTAATGCATTGGATTCAACTTCGTACACTTTTGAGCTCTAGTTATTTTCAAATCTGACTTCCACCGTCGGTACAAAAACAACGAAACTTCCTGGAGCTCCATTCAGCGAACTGTAAGTGATAGCTTTCATTGCCCCGCTGGTGATAAGACGGTAGGCATAGATAAATGCTTGTTGTCAGTCTCATCAAGATGCGGTTCGTGAATACGAAAAAAGTAGGCAGTAAAACAAAGCTAAACAGTACCAGACTAAAAAGGCAAACTTCAATTACCGATGGACTTCGGATGGATCTCCTCCTTCTTGGTATCGTTATGTGTAATATCATTGGTCAGCCTATCACTGTAACGAAGATCTTTCTTTGACGCTCTAGTTGGCTTGAATCGTCTGAACGGTGGCTAGAAATCTCAGGTGTTACGGGATGCATTAGATTTTGCGACAGTCAGCAATATGTACAATGTCTAATCTGAGCAGAATGTTGAGATTAAGTACGAAACATCTTAATCGGTTTACCGGCTGATAGCAGTCATCGGCTAATTGAGTACTCGATATTATTCCACTCACTAATATGCTCTCTTCGTAGGCTTTTGGTTAAAGAAAATATCACTGAATTTGTGACCGGTAGTCCCGTTTCAGTATCAATTGCTTGGAAAGTTTCATCTATGGAGTAAAATAAACCGGGTCATTAACAAATTGAGATAAATAGCCCAAGCGTGAATGATTCAGAATTTACAACAGAAACCAAATTCAAAACTAACTGTCTGTATTCGTAAATCACAGAGTCCAATGAAACAGGCATATTCTTCAAAGAGTAGCTGCCCTGTGTTGGCGTTTGACTGTATGACACCCCTTGACAGGCCGATAAGCCATCTGCTAAAGGATGTTTTTTCAACCACATTTTGCGTTTGCTTTTGAAATGGTTTGATGGCTCTTTAACACTCGAAAGAAATTTCAAGTAACTGGAACCAACTGAATGAAATGCAAAAATATTGACTTCGCAATTTAACAATCATTGAAGATAGGGTTGCGATTTTTATTTTTATTCATAGCAATTTTTCGTTACACTACTCGTTCATCTACTCATTAACAGCGCTATAGGCGTTTGCCGCCTTGTCTTGAGTGGTTATATATTGAGAGACAGCCTTCCTTTTTCGAAGACCGCTCACAGAGTCTGAAAATGAACTGCAATAAGATTCGCGTGCAACTTTTAGGGATAGCTGGGCACGCGTATCTTGCATATACTTCCAGATTACTTGGTTTGACTTGACTTGTCGTCGGTTAACATCTGTAGAAGCGATTGTCGGCGTACTTCCTCGACTACATCAACTCTGTGTCCGTTTATATTGTAAAGATAAATGCCTCCAGCTATTTCACCCAAATTCTTAGGTGTATGGACTTCGGGTGCCATCTTTTGGACAGATGCTTGTCTGCATAAATAACCGTTTGGTACACATTTCACCCAGAGGAGTGATCATTAAGCGACCAGGTCCAACTACGGTCTCCACATTTCGTTAGCACAAACCTTTGTGGCAATATTTTATAGGTGGAATATTACTCTCAACACTTATGCTTACAATGTCTAACCGCTTAACGCTACTCCTAACCCCATATACGGATTATTTGCCTAACATTGCTCTCGATGACAAAATTGCTAGCGACCGTGTATTGACTCGGCCGCTTCCAACGCATTGGTCGGATATAATACAGATACCAAGAAAAGTAACATCGTGCTATTTTATCTTGTGTTCTCAAGAGATAGATTATGCAAGTTCAACGTTCGTTCCGTAAGTTTTGTAAATATCTTGAGGAGATATGTATGCTAATTGAGAAAATACTGAGTTTTAACGAACGCATTATCATTCCTTCGGCTTTGTATTAGGCTGTTCTGGTTGATTTAGATTCGATACATCTTGGTGAATATAAAATCCCGTCTTTGGCCCGCCCAACTTGCTGGTGGCTCGAAACTAGTACCGATTCGGCCTACCCTGCTAATCAATGCGGTGGTAGCATAAAAGAAATGCATTCCTAGCCTTCCAAATGAATTCCATGGTCTTTGTCGGACAAATTATGCCAACGAGGTCATGATGACTACTACGGACCATCTAGTAAAAGTTGTTGCGAATTGTTCCAAATGGTTCAAAGTGTACTTTTCAAATCTCCGAGTTCTGGCCTTACAATAGGTTGTCTTTGGAAAAACTTTAGCCCTGTCGAAATGCCATGCGTCCTAGTTACTGACAATGGAAGTAATTTCTTAAAATCCGTTGGTCGTCACATGCTAGCCTCCCCATGTCATCCTAAGTCCAATGCAGTCGGAGTAATCGTTGTTAAAACAAGTGGGCGTGTTATAAGGTCCGTCAGCAGAGAAACGTTTTGTTCAGACTGAGGAGTGGTAGGGCATACCAACGACGGTACTGGAAATAGCGCTATTCAATACCGTCACGTTCAATTCCGATTCATGCCCAAGTACACCACAAGGGCACGTGACTGACCAGTTAAGAGCCAATCCAAGCAGCACCGATTTGTGTCAGTCGTTCGCCAAAAGCCTAGTGCAAAAACAGTGGTACCGGGGCCCTCGAAAGCAGCAAACTACAGGGTGTTAGTCGTTTTCGCAAATGTCTCTGTACTATGATTCTTGAATTCGAAACCCTCCTGGACGGCAGGCGGTGGCCAAACGGATAAGGTCGTGGCGTTTGCACGTGAAGGTCGCGGGTTCGGGTTCTCTCACCGTCGATCAACTTTCCCACTTGACAGCCCTCTGTTGGCCGCGGCCCCCTCCCTGAAAATTGATGTGCATTGTTGTTTCATTAATAAAAGGAAGTAAAATACAAAAGAAAACTGTATCGCAAATCTGTTCATGTGGCAACGGGTACCGGCTCGCCTAAAGTGTTTACACAACGGTCATTGCAGACTAATATACTGCACTTATAATCGTGTAGAATTGATACTCGACCGAAAAAAGGAATTGTGATCATCTAAAGACATAGATCACAACCAGCTGAGGAAGTGCATATGTCAGATTATCGATTTAGTTTAGTGTACACATTTGGATCAGTTCGCTATTAACATACCCTCTTACCGGTCTTGTGATTGAGCGTACTAATTCTCGAATTTCCTAGCCATTTTTAGAAAAGAACAATTTCATTCCTTCCATTCACGACCAAACAACCGAAGCCGGAAGATATAGAACAGTGGACAGTAAAGGACAACGAAATTACGGAAATTCTGAGTTTCGTTTAAACTGTATCGGATGTTATGACTCCAACATGATTGTTTGGGTGTATCAACAGCTGTTCGTACATCAAGATTCCGCCGAGTATAATTTGTATTGTCGTGTGAAATTCCTTGTTCTGTTCATGTCGCGATTCCTAGTTCAGGGTGGTTTTACAGTCCACTCGTGGACCGCATCGTTTGCAAATTTTCAGTCCTGTTACGGAGTATTGCAAACGTTTGCTTGTAAAACGTTGACTGATGGCGCGAACTCTCTTTCAACCATTCCTATTGAATGTGCACCTGTCAATAAACGTCGACAAAAATGTACGCTTGCGCACCCGACTCCTCATACAAACAACATGGTCCCTCATCTGGCTAGATTCCTCTCCGAAACAAATGCTATCACTACGGACAGGTGTAGACATTTTTCGGTGGTTACACGTACTACTGAAGTGTATGGTCAATGTTATTGGTTATGTGGCTAATGAATTTTCAGTGTTTAACGAGGTTCGGGTATGGTGCGCTTATTTTCTTCTCTGGGAAATACGCCTCAAAAATAAATTTAATATGCTGGCTATTTATCTGGTTCCTCGTAAATTTACAAATTTGGTCAATAACAGAATGAACCAAGAGCCACGGTCATAGTCGAAGCCACTGCAAGTCTGGCATTCATTTGGTCAACCATTCTTGTCTCCGCCCAAAACGCATCATCATTACAAACTACGGATCCGACAGTCGTTCTTCTACCAACTACGACAGTTGTTATCACCATAGTAAAGCATTGGAATGACAAATTTACGCGAACAACCATCACCGATGTGACGCAGCCGTGCTTAGGCCATCTGCTGTTTCTTTTTTCACCCGTACAACAAAATTCACAACCGTGTTAGCCAATCAGACTTTATCAACCCTGAAACTGGAAGATAGAAGCGTATATATTCGACCTCGTCGCCTGCTATCTGGTCGCATGAAAATTCCACTGGGCGAAAAAACTGATTTACTTTTGTCTACCCCCGGCCTTCACACACATCGTCCTCATTCTAAATGAAATCGAACACAACAGAAACCGTCTATGTGGGTATTCCTACGCCAGAGTTTGATTTGGCACCAAAAGTGATTTTGTGCACATTGATGACAATCGGTGTTCTGTTCAACATCTATGCTGGTTTAGTCTTCTACCAGACAAAGATCTCTTCCAAGCTGACCAAATTTCTGTTGTACCAACAGTCCGTGCTCTACTCAGTCTACTCGATTTTGACAATCAGTCTGATCAGCACGGAAAACTATCAACCACGGTCAAATGTCGTTCCGATCGATCCTGTCAGGTGTTATGTATTCCAAAGTGGCGGCCTTAGTCGCCTACTGCGTATCATGATCGTGTGCAATATTGTACTCCAATCGGCTGACAAATTTTGGGCTATTGTCTACCCGAAAACCTATCGAATCTATATGAATTACTATGTAACTTTATGTGGACTAGTTCCACCTCTGTATTCAAGTATTGCGGCAATCACACGATTTCTTGAAGTGAACCTCAAAAATGGATCGTGTGTGCCACGTGTCCTGCCTATCAATCAGCATTTGTTGCTTTCGTTGGAAAGTTTGTTGCGCTATGGCATACCAATTTCATTGATAATCATCCTAAATTCACTCTCACTGCGGAAGTTATACAAACAACAAGTTTTCGGCTTCAAGGGAAAATCGAATGAAACCACCACTCCAGATAGTCCCACGGGAGGAAATAAACGGGGTGAAAGTTCATCGCACTCATTCAACACGGTTCAGAAAATAATTTTTCTCAACACATTTTGTCTGGCCATCGAACTGACTGTGATCGAAGTGGTGGCATTTTTGTTAACCATTCTGAATGAGTACCATATTATCCAGTATGCTGTGGGTTCCAGTTCACGTGCCTACTACCAAGTTTTGGTGGTACTATTATACGACCTGAATCCGTGCGTGCAAATTTGGACAATCCCAACTTTACGCAAAACTGTACGAAAGCATTATCACCGGTGTGAATATGTTTGGTGTCATTACTGTCTGGACATCAGCCGCATCGACAATGACAATGATTCAATATCTGATGAGGCTGAAACGACCTGTAGCCGCCAATGATCGATTAATGTTTGAGTGTGCATGCACGTGTATATGTGTGTATACGTGATGAACGTTCTCTTTCTTGTCACCACTCATTTCGATTACATGAATCCACTCGTGACTGATTTCTATTGTCCTTTCCGTACGCTAAATGGTTCATATCTTAGATTTTGACTGAACCGTTTTCTTTTCGGACCAACATCGAATACGATAATGACTGTATTTTTGATTGGGACACATGCAGAACATTTGTATCATTAGGTACTTTCCGCTACAAGATGGTGGCGTTTCTCAACACTTGTATACAGAATGAAAAGCTGCCCTGTGCATAGGAGATCTGATTGGCTTTTGTAGTTTTGACACTGGAAAAATGAACTGAATGTCTTCACCATATTTTGATTTCGAAACTGTACGAGCTATATGAGACTTCATGATTTTGTCTCTAATCGATATTTCCTGGGCATTGTATTTGTTATTTTAGGCGTCACAATCTACGAAACATTTTCAAGGTTCGAACACCAAACCAGGCTTTGGAACCAGGTCAACTCATGTTACCAAACCGGCGGTTGCAGTCGGGGCCACACAACCACACGTCCAATGGATCACATGATTGATGCCTGCTTGTCTTATCGGTCATGGGCGAGGAAGTAGACTTGTGTTGTCTGGCTGATTCATTAGACCGTTGTATGTTAGGCTCACGTGACAGCGGGTATGGAATCAAGCCCCGTTTGAATGATACGCTCCAGGGGATAGTGGAGTCAGCTTGTGATTTGATGTTGACACTAAAAACCTACTGCTACAATAGGACAGCTCCTTTCACTGTGAGGAAGTTCACTATCAGTTTTGATCCAAAATCAATACGCACAAAATGGGTCGGTGGTTCTTCTGTCAACCATACGCAAAACATCGTGTTCTCAAGAGAAGGATAACCGGGAATTACCTTATTTTCGTAAAATTACCAAACTGTGAGGTTGAAATAGTAAACGAAAATGGTACCGGTGATGGTACCCTTGAACTTTTTGGTCATTGTTAGCCTGGGTAACCTTTCGAATATGTTTATAATATTTGCAATCATACGTTGTGAAGAGATTGTCCGTAAATATCCGGACAAAACCCAGACGATACTTCACCCACCACCATTTTACCTATTCACAGAGAACGTTCAACAGAAAGTGACATTTTTTTACACGTATAATCTCTCTGATGTGATTGCCCATATGACCAAACCGCATGGCAACAGGCTGTATCTCTTCGGATGCGTTTCTATGACTAAACATCAAACGTGGGTAGCTTTAAATGCGAAAGGAAATATTGATTATCAAGAAATTTCGTGAACCTGTAGACACGACTGATTTGTACATCCCAGAGGTCCTCCGCTATCAAGGCGCTCAGTGGATTGTTTCACTGTGAATATCAAATGCTGACGTTTGCCGCAGACTAATCAATTAGCAAAACCACAATGCCAGAATGACTACTTTTACAGTGCGTTACAGAATTATCCATGTTTGATTCATTGATGTTTCGGTGTTCGGGAATAATGTTGAATGATTTTGTACAGCAAGATCGTTGGCCCACTTCCAAGCATTTGTGATTCTCGTGCTAGCATCTGACCACACGAATTATTTCAGTCTGGTTGAAGACTTAGTAGCAAATGCACCCGTTTGTTTCATGTTCGTACCAAGCAAAGCTGACCAAGACTGACGATTTGAATGAGACTGATCGGGTAGACGAGTTCGTGTTGATTTCCACTACTTTTCGCATAAGAAGACGGTGGAACGTATTTGGTTTGTGCACCAACATCTTGTGTTTCCCCCAGCCTCCAGTAGTAGCAGACCCGACCGTTGTTGGCCGTGATATCTTCAGTCGACTCTCAGCAGCTTTCTGCAAACTCTGAACAACTGATAACTTCTTCATAAGCGTATTTCTTTGTTTTCAACAGAACTCAAGTCCGGGGTTTTAGATGACCATGAAAATCATCTGATATCTCAAGATTAATTATACCACTCACCGGTTCTCGCTCGATTTCAAGGTTTGATGTTGTTCTAGAGCAGAAAGCTCTCCCAGCACATGAAATCGTCGGCAAATGCTTTCGCAGTATGTTCTGGTAATGCCAGATGTCAGCAGTTTGATACACTATCAATGAAGTCACTCCGGAAATAGCTCGACAACTGTCGAAGTTTTTTTCAAATTAACATGGCATTTTCTCACCATTTTGTCAATATCTGGTATGTATTTCTGTCCCGGCGGACTCATGAGGTTTAGTGGTTAGCCAACACACTGAATTGAGCGACTTGACAGAAGTTGGTCGGATGGTTGATTGGTCAATCGAGACTCAGTTAGATCTGAACTCTCACTTACAATTATCGTGAGGACGCCTTGGGAAATTCCACGTATGCATGAAGTACGGGATTGAACAAAAAGTCCAGTTAGTGTCTCTGTTTCCTATCCTGGGATTTTTGTGTATACTCACAGACTAACTCATCTGTTCTTGAGGTTGGTGTAGTTCATCCAAATCACATGAAACGAAATCCGAGAACATAAGCAGTGTAGGAATTAATGCCTAAGACAATCCGGCAATTTATCGGGAGTCAGTTTTCGGTCTTGTGCACACAATGATGCTCGAATCAGGCAATGGTTTGTACTCAGGGAGGCATGAGCGATCGATAACAAGATGAGCAGATGCAAAACATTTCAGCGTGTTTCCGATTAGCCTTAAAGTCAGAAAATTGGGCAAGGTTTGTGTTAATATCAGATGTGTCAGTAGTAGGAGACAGAAATAATTCACCATGTGATATCATCGCTGATGAGTCCTAACAACGATGAGACAGCTCTATAGTGCTTCCATGGTTTCTTAATGGTCATTTGAGCGATTATATCACATGGTGAATTATTTCATGAAGATATCAGATGGGCTGTTCGCTCAGTTGGAATGGAAACCGCACGCCTGTTCAGAGGATTGGAACCAGACT
Organism: Fasciolopsis buskii; assembly: GCA_008360955.1. Taxonomy (NCBI): domain Eukaryota; kingdom Metazoa; phylum Platyhelminthes; class Trematoda; order Plagiorchiida; family Fasciolidae; genus Fasciolopsis; species Fasciolopsis buskii. The sequence continues at coordinate 94,576 of LUCM01010073.1, forward strand.
GGGCACTGCGCATCGTAATTTGCGTCCGGTAGCGCTGATCGCAACATCGCAGGTAAGTGAAACACCATTGGTGGGGTGCTCGTTCACCTTGAAAAGACCTCCGGAAAGCGATCCCGAAATTCTTCTTTCGGGTTCTGAGGCTTCAGTCGCTAGAATGGAGAAGACTCAAGCCGATAACGAGATGCCATCAACGTGTTGCATATATCGTGGTACCGATACAGCACCGATACGGCAAGGCATGGGTGGTCAAATGACGTTAGAGAAACGCCGAGTGTTCTGAGCGATTCGAAAGAAGGACTCTCTGGAAAATGGGCAACACGAACGGAGACAGACAGATTTCGTATGCCGTAAAAAACAAACGTACCCCAACAAATGTCACGCAACTGATGTCAAGCGTCAAAGAAGATCTAAGAAAAAATAGTGCCAGAAAATAATCAATTTCCCCATTAGATAGATGCCACTACTACACACCATGCCTGACTGTTGCTAGCCAAAAATGCCAGTGGATATTCCATTTTAACTGACATGAAAACTTTGATCAATGAACTGATCTGAAAAGAATAACCTGCTTTTATCGGGTCAAAAATAGGTGACTTTGTGCCGGATCAGGTGGTGATATTAGACCACATGAAAAACTTCCGCATGCTGTGGCGTTATTTTTTCCATAATGCTTTTTTTTCCTTTATGTTACTTCTTACTTGCTGATTCTCATCCGTTTGGTCGTTATTCTTCCAATCGAGGACTTATGTGTGAAAGGAACCGAGATGAATTGGTAGCTTTCCAGGTTCAGTTTCCAACTATGGTGTATTTGCATGCGATACCTTTGAACCTACGTGTCCGTCACACAGCAGTGCACATTATTTCAAAGAGAGTCTCTTTCACTTGTAAACTGCTGAATAGGAAAACAATGAACAAGCTTAGGGATCGAACCGGCGATATTCACGACCGGGTACTGCTGCCATGTTAATAGCTTGAAAACAATCAACCGAGGAGGGTGTTTTAAATTGTGGGTTCAGACTTCTTGTGCATGATTTCGCAATGAAATGTGCAGTACAGTAAACACTACCCATTCCCAGATGACCAGGGGTCAGAGTGAAGTTTTTCTGGCCAACGTGATTACAAGGTAGCAATTGGCGAAAAAATCAGTCTCAACAATGGTAGTTCTTGCGAATCGTCATCACGTGAAAATTGTCTGCAATTAGAACCGCAAGTTCTTCAATCCAGATTGCGGGAAGTATTTTTGTCGCTTTGTGTAAAGCCGTCTCAGTTACCTCCTACTAGTTCGTTTCGGTAGCCCCAGCCCCGTTAGAGCCCTTCTAGGATAGGTTTGCTTGGGTCTGTTCGACCTTGCGTCCCAACCTCCCAGCGGACGAGCCGTCAGTGGACATTTATTGTAGGAACACGGTTCTTTAGTTTATGAACATTAGAAATGAACATAAACGGACCTACAACCGAAAATCTCCAAACGTACGAGAAAAAAACAATCAACTGCCCTCGTCAAGACCGAACAACAGAATGCTGAACAGTGTGCGTTCAGCGGAACAGACCAATGATTTATTCGTGGCCCATCGGTGCGCACGACCTCACGTGATTTCGCCCCTAAGCAAGATATATGCACTTGCCCGTGTGTGTATTTGTGTGTACGGTTGTGTATGGATCAATGGTCTTGGCATAGACTGCAATCAACTAAGTGCAAGCTCGAGTGTGGGCGTGCGTGTGGATACATGTGTATGGGTTATCTACTTCAGTGGTTGTGAGTGAGCAGTGATCAAAGTGTGAGTTCAAACGGATGCACTCTTGTGTTCGTCCGCAATGATCTAGTTTGGGTTTTGGAGTGAGGACAGTGTGATGACTAAACGTTAAGGTATTCAATAAAGTGGGGTACACCACAGGAACCTTTATATATAACTGTGGTTAGGTTGTGCGTGTGTGTGTGTGTGTATGTAATTGCATGATATATATATATATATATATATATATATATATATATATATATTCCACCAGAATCTTGTTTGTAGGAGAGGACTCTCGTTTAAATAATGTGTATGCCCTTGGACAGGCTGCAATTGTAGTCGGACGTTTTTTCTGCGGTCAAATGGATACCATCTTGTCTGTCGGAATTCCAAATCATTTTTGGACTTCTTGGTCAGAATCCACATTTCAGGTGGCGTAAGCAAGTATTTTATCGATTTACTCACCGGTAGTTTCCGTAACCTAAGCGTAAAACGCGGATATTCACAAACCTATGCCATAGTGAAGGAAGCGTGCTGAGATCTGAATCTGAAATTGTGAACGAAGGCTCGCGAGCCGCCACACAATGCCATCGAACTGTGAAGAACGTTTTAGCAGAAAGGCCGTGTAGCATACAGAGTTTACGTCCGATAAACTATTAGCTTACTAAGTCTTGCGTTTGTATTCCAGTTCCGGTAGGATGAAGGTGCACCGCTGATAATGGTTCCGAGCAAAGCGGATGAAACTACCGTAGTATTTCTATAGATTCCTTATGACTAGTTGGCTGTTGGTGCTGCACGAGGAATCATCTGGAATGACTTCAAAACAGAGTGTGGGTAGACGTCCGAAACAGCTAAGCGAGGTCAATCAAAAAGGGGCCAATTTTGGACGAGGCAGCATTATCGAAAGGTAATGAGACTTAACTTTGAAGTTTACGAAGTTCCTTAAAATACCAGCGAAGAAACAATCCAACAGAAGTAGGTTAGTTCAAACAAAACTTCTCGATACCACCCGAATTTTTTACCGGGTGAAAAAACAGGTCTCCCCTTCTGCTCCTTACCATGTTGCACCATGAGTGATGTCCACTGTAGAAGGGTATCGAAATGAACGTCAAAACCTTTAATGGGGTTGACTTGCGCCTGACGTACGGTGCTCTCAAAACGATATCTGTCAAAATGGGCTTGAAAAGGATGGATAAATGGTTCTAAGCTGTTTTGGCTTTTTCAACGAAACTACTCCGAAAAACCTTGTTTCCAGAAAAGCTGTCATTCTAAAATTGGACACGTTGAATATTTTGTAGCAGGGCAACATTGTTAACGCACTCTATATCTGTACAGCGGATGGTGTGCACTCACGCGCTTCGACCAAATCACGTGATTCTGTCGGTTGTCCGACAGGGATGACCTTGGGTTAAAAATTCAAACATCCGGGCCGAACGTAAGAATGAGCAAGTAGGCCTCAGTGCGCGCCCTAAAAACCCCAGCCGGGTATTCCAACTGCACCTACACGAGCTACTTCATTGATTAGCGTCCTCTTACCATTTTGCGACGCCATCGATTGGCCACTTCCATTAAATCAATCCGAACAATGGCGCAACTTCCTTTCCAATGGGGCGAGTAGATACCTGGTATCAAGAGGTGTGGCACACAATTTTCAAATGCTATGGCTAATTGAAAATCCTGTAAAATGTTTGCACCTTGTGTCATCAACCACTCACGTTCACCTACCTTCTAACTAAAGCCTCGTCAGGACATCCGTAAGTGCGAGTCAAGATTCCGTGGTGCCTAACGCGCCAGATCAGCCGTTAGATCAACTTTTTCGAGTGGGTCGGTTCAGCGAGTTGGTTAATCACTAAGCCCTATAAGTTGACTAAGGCAGAACTGCGCGCGATATGCTGTCAAACATGGGGGTACGTTGCCTAAGTTTGAAACACCATGATAACTTGTCAGGTGCATTGTGAATTGATTTAAGGGACGCTTTTGTTGATGTTGTACCAACTTTTGCAATGTGTACTACCAGCACATGCTGGGGTAACATCTATCGACGATTCCAGCTGCGAGTCAATATTCCTACACCAATACTACAATAAACCTCGCAATCGAGTGGGAACCGCTGAGAATTATAATTGTTCTGGAGACAAATTTTCTCGATTGTCACTTGACCACGGATTTGATTTCTGTTAGAAAAGAAGAATTATCAGGTGATCGAAGTTTGAAAAATGGCCTCATGAATCGATTGGGGAGTTCAGGACAATGATAAGTCGGGACTATTATTGTAATCACTGCTGGGAATACTAGATTTTGATGTACGAACACGATGGGCAACAACGGCTGGAAATCCAGTTCTGGCGTCTTGCTAAAACGTGTTTTTCTGTCCTCAAACATAACGCCCTGTTCAGAAACGCGCGAGAACTCATCCGAGTAGCCAGGAGGTTGGAAATGATGGAGAAGAAACTGACATGTTTTCTTTCTTGAGCCAATGACGGTCATCTCAAAAAGTTCTTTGGGAAGGACCCTCGTGGAATCCGTTACTTGCATCAACAAAATGACGACGAGAAATAGGCTACTTTTTAAATGTGGTCTTACTATCGTAGGTCGACTCACCAATATCGCTCACGTCGAAAATTTTCGGACTTTTTCCTTCCCTGAATGACGGCCAATTTCGGATCATGCTGTACTACTCTGCCACTCCCTTCCTCCTCGACATGCGCACATATTCAGTGTTATTTCTGCCGGTACCAGTGATGACCATCACAACTGCTCCATTGTTGACCTTACTGGGAAACTCCGGGGAAACTCGAACCCGAACAATATTTCTTTTTGTACAGAATTTCAAATGAACTGAATTCGTTAACCATTTCCCATAGCTTTTTGTAGAATATTCAATACGGTTGACTCTTGTGAGTAAAAAATAAAAGCCAGCACAATGTACCATCGATGTTCTATCACTCGTAGCCCCGACCGTCATGCATGGGTCTAGTTGGTCGATTCCGGGGAGCTGTTTGTTATCACCATGGTATTGGGCCGATGGGAACAATTTATCAAAATTCAGCATCAGCGCTCTCTTGTAGTTGACTACGTATAACTGGACCGTATGATGAAAACCTGTACTTTTTAGCTGTTTGATAATGATCTAGGAAGAATGTACTAATCTTCAGTCTCAATTGCACCCCTCTGCTGTTTCGAAGTTCTTTTAAGTCTAAAATGAATTGTTTATTGTTTTTGCCGAAAAATGGTCCATAGGATGACTGGAAATTTACTCCTTGTTTTCCTCTGTCCACTCTCGTCAGAGTAAAGTTAGGTCATATTCCAGCACTTCTTGCCTACGATGGAATTTGACGACAAATACCTAATTACCAAGTGGAAAAGTTTTCCTTATTTTTCCAAAGTGCCCGTTCTTTTAGCTCACATTTACCGAAGTTCAAAAGCTGAAAAAGAACTGACGCAAAAAGCACATTTCTTAAGTTTGGTCGTAAGAAATGAGGTTAGCAAAAAGATGAATTCTTCAGCGCTTATCTATCGCATTGTTTCCTTTCGCTGTAGAATCCATGCGACCCAGAATTACACGGATTAACGAGAACAAATGTGACGCATTCCCAAATTATACTGGCTCTCGACTGGGCGACGTGAAGACTAATGAAATCCGAAGTAGAACTCCAACTCGGAAAGAACGAATTTGAGCCGAATGCTTGGGCCTTTACGCCACCGGGCAGGCTCTGAACAATATGCTGAACGTCACCACATGATTTTGCACCTATCCGTCACTGATTTGCACGGCCACGGACCACCAGAGCACGGCAATCGACTCCTGCGGATGGATGACTTCTCTGCAGGTAGCCTATGTACGACGAAGACTTTGGTCATGGCCTATAGAGCTTGGTCACTTGGTATATAATAGTAGTAGGAGATTACCTGCCTTCAGGAATGACTTCAATTGTTGCTCTGAAAGATCCAAGAAGTTCGATTCAAAATTATTCTCCCCGCACTCGCCTCCCAGTTCGAACGCGATGGATATACGCTGCTAATGATTCATAACAAGGATGAAATACTTGAACAATGTTTCTGTGGTTTCTTAATGGCCAGTGGAACCTTGATATCAAATGACGAATTATTTTCTGAGAAACGCAACGTATCTAGCTGTCTAACTTCAATAGAATAGCGTTTGAGTTAACAATGGCATAGGTGATAGTCAATAATGACCGAATGAGTAAATCATTTGTGATAAAAAGGGTCCATCTACGCAGTCATGAACCGTTTAAAGGCGATCGTCAGTAAGGAATCGTCTACTGAACTGTGTTTGAAAACCGCAATGCATGCGCCTGGGCTAATAGAAGATCGATTGGGATCAATAGGCAATGAGTCATGAGACGGGGGCAGGAAGTGTATGAAGGCGGTGGGAAGTGCTGTCGAGTGGTTGAGATAAGGAGTAGACCGTTAACATACTGAACGTGAGTTGTGTGGTTGGAACGGCCGCGGGACGAAGGTAGGACAGGCACGGAAGTTGTTCATTTGGCACAGACGGATACGTGAGCAGACGGAGAATGTGAGATTTTTATCCTTGTTGTCTATCCTTTATTACTCTCGATCGTTAAACAACAATGTACATGAATTTCAGTTAAACGCCAGCGGCCGACTGAAGGTCGCAAAGTGAGGAGGTTGCCCCTGGGCGTGAGATGGTTCGAACCCGGGAAGTCCACGGATTTATCGGTCGGACCACCGCTAATCGATAACAACGAAGGGAGGCGAAAAGCGTGAAACCACATTGAGCAATGTAAATATGAATATAAATGGGCTTGATGGAAAGGTCAGAAAACGGCGAGAAGCTCAATAAATGTGGTGCTTTCCAGTCTGCGTCCCACGGGTATTGCCAACAACATTTTTCAGAAATAGTTGTACAAAAAGGGACTGTCACTGATGACTGGAGAGAATCAACAGCCATCACTGAAGCTACCACTACTGAACGGATACCCACTGCCATTAGCGGCTGGTCCAAAAGAACTACGAAGTGTTTTCTTTGCGCGAAAATCGATCAACACTGCTTTCTAAACAAGTTTTGGGCTATTTAAGACTAGTGCCTCTATTGCAAGCTACGAAACGCATTGATGATTATGGAAATTCGGACACATCCATGGACCTATAGCTCAACTGGCTGGATACAGGCGACGCTGATTGTGGGTTCGAGTACCACCGGGACCAGCTACTGGCAACGCTGAGACATAACGAAAAATTCTTGGCTTAGTGCTGAAACAGTGGGAATCACCTTAGAGTAGCCTATTTCTTTCTGATATGCTTGACGGACATTTGTGTTCTCTATGATGAGTAGCCCATTTCGAACCCAGGAATTTTGAGGAGCATAATTTTTCGGTNCGACGCTGATTGTGGGTTCGAGTACCACCGGGACCAGCTACTGGCAACGCTCAGACATAACGAAAGATTCTTGGCTTAGTGCTGAAACAGTGGGAATCACCTTAGAGTAGCCTATTTCTTTCTGATATGCTTGACGGACATTTGTGTTCTCTATGATGAGTAGCCCATTTCGAACCCAGGAATTTTGAGGAGCATAATTTTTCGGTTCGTCGGAAACATATTCCAGTGACACACAGACACACACAAGCACACACACAGAGCGACAGAGCAAACCTCACGGAACGATAGAACAAAAAGTTAATACTGTCCATCTCTCTTGGTTAGGATGGGAAAATCGGGGGCTGGGGATGTGTGCCAACTTCCGACCGGACCAGTGGACCGGGTTGTGTTGAAGCAGTGTTTAGTCTGCCTCATCCTCGCATTAGTTTATAGTGCAGTCCAGTTTTGTTCGAGCTTAAGCTGACTTTAGTCTCCTGCCCAAAGTTGGTAACTTAGGTCACTGGCGAGTTCCTTCCGTCGGAAGACTTTCAGCTTACGCCTTGACTCCATTCCCTTTTGTGTTCGGACATGGTGCGAGGGAAGAAGGATGATGATGATGATGATGATGATGATGATGATGATGATGATGATGATGACACAAGTGAGATGGTTAACATTACTTGGGCTAAGGAATAGGGTACCCGGTTGGGCTGGTGAGGGGTTTTTGTTGTCTGTCCGTGTGTGTGCGCGCACTCCGAAAACACACAACAGAGGGGATATTGAAAAAAGCTACCCAGATGTCGAAATCAATTACACTTTGGTGCCTTTGCAATTTAGCTCGATCAAAACATATCAAAATGCTAAATACAGTCAGAAGGTAGATTTTTCGCAAATCGATTTGTCAATATGCCATGTGGATCATGGCTCGACTAACAAGTTTTTTTCGTTTTGTCGATCAAACCTCTCGACGACCAACATTTCGTCCAGCGTGCTTAATTAAGGAGTTCTTTATTGCAAGGTGGACCGAATGTACGACAAGGAATACTTTGTTATAATTTCAAACAAACCGAGGGTCAAAACCACGCCTACGAATCGACTTGTCTTTGTGCTGAGAACTGGTTGCTACAGCTTGTACTCAGCTTTGTGGCCCGGACACTAGAAGACACGCAATTTCATGCAACCGTTATATTCGCGATATATGTGCGCTCACCGGGACAAAGACCGAAATGGTCGATTGGTGACATGACTGGTCCAACCAAAAACGCGCACACTTAATCCTTGTCTACTTGTTTTAGGGAAACCGATGCCAGCAGAGCAACTGAAGCTCAGTGGATAGTCATAAGAAACGACTTGGTCTCGGTTGGTTGAGGGCAAAACCAGCTGGGAATGAAGTGCAGACCGAAGGGCGTTTGTGCATGCGCATGAATGGATGCGGATGCTTGTGCCAGGTGGATGTCGAATCTAACGTGTGTGATCTTTCAGAAGTTGGCACGTGATCATGTGAACCTATTGATCGTGTCCACACCCACCAAAATCCTAAAGAATTGGCTTGCGTCACAAGCTAATGCGATGCTCCAATCAACCACAGTTGGCTTTTAGATATCAAAAGACCGGAATATTAGTCAGCATTCATTTCGTTAAAAAATTGCTAGTGGTTTCGGTTACGACCACCAATCGTCGATTTCTTCCATTGTCGATCAGGTATCTCATCCATTCCTTCTAGTTTTGTCGAGAATAGTTTACTCAAACGGGGACAGATCTCGTTTTATTAGAGAAGGACCCTCGTAACTAAAAGAAATCCTAAGTGGACATCCACATTCGTTTGACGGCCAAATATTCTATTGATTTTTTGAATAATCCACCGATTGATCCTCCTTGTTAGTTTGCTTTCATTTGAAGTCCTCCAGTTCGCTTTGCTGTGAAGACCGGATCGCTCAGGGTGAGTGGTTTGGGGCTCCCGGTATGCGGTTCATTCGGTTTTGCGTCTTCATATTCTGACTGTTCATTCACTAATTGATGTCACCTGACAGCCTGGAAGTTAACATGATCTACTTCTGCTTGCGTTGTCCGAATCCAAAAAAGTTTATGAAACCATCTGTACCTGAGTCCAGATATTTTAAATTCAGTCTACACACAGTCACGGATCGATCGAATAATATTACCACCCTTAATTGTTAGTCAACAGTAAAACAAGATAGGGAGAATATAATTGGCAGATGAATTAGAAAATGACTAGCTGACTAACTGAGAGATCAAGGTACTGATAACGTATTTGTCCAAGTTCCCGCGTTTGAGAAAAATATTACCAGTTTCTTCCCCGGTGCAAGGCACTGAGACGCTCAGTCCTGATTAGTATCTGAGTGGACGCCCAGGCACAAACGTGCCAGACAATCTGTCCAAAAATAGGCAAACTGGACATGATAGAAACGGATTCGGGGATAAGGCAAACGCGCCAGCAAATCCGACCCAGACCGACAGCGATTGTAGCGAGTGAGCGAGAAAAAAAAAATGCCAGGAAATATTCCGCCACCTCCTTTTATTGAAAGAACAGTTTTCACCATTTAATGAATACGTAAATATTAGTCTGATTTGCTTGGACAAATTTACCCTTAAAATCTATTAAAATTAGGCAAACTCAGAGACACGCTGCACATCGGCCTTAAATCGATTTGACGAATTATTTTTACCAAAACACACTGCTGTGAAGTCACGGGAAAGCAGGGCAAGTGACTTGGAAAATATAAGCCTCTTGGGTAGGAAAAAAAAGAAAACATGTGGGATTGAAACTAGGCGAATCAGTAGCTGAAGCCTAATCAGGACAACACAAGGCGGACTAATCATAGAATTCTATTCAAACAGATGGGAATAAAAAAAACGATTAGAAACGGTGCAGCATCTTTCTATTGTGGGAATATTTTGGGCCAATGAAATGGGACGAAATGTGAAAATCGATTTCACTGTGATTACGAACAGTTTCGGCAAAATTGTTTGTGCGATCAGTGTAACAACTGTGAGGACGAATCAGTGGGAGAATGAAATCGCTGGCCCCACTTAGGGTTGCAGTTCGCTCAATAGTGGAGGTGATAAGCTACTCTTTTCGTCTTCTACTTAAAGCTTAGAAAAACTGTCTCAAACAACAAAAATTTTGTCAGTCTTACTTGTTTAATTTGTTTGCATTTTACCAGGTTAAAAAATTACGAATTCCTCACTTGTTTCAATCGGATTGGACCGGAAACTAGTCCGTCAAACTCCTATCAGTCAGGCAACTTTATTCCCATCCGAACTGTTAAATAATTTGCTCGCCAACTCGTTTTTGACTACCTTGACTGGACATATTTTCTATTCCCTTCTTAGAATAGTGCAGCACTTTTTGGGGTTGGGCTCATTCCGACGACATGATTTCGCCTTGGTCGCCAATCTGACAGGGAATTCTGATATTTCCATCTGCTTAAAGAATTTTCGAAGGTTGTCATGTCAGGTCAATGTGTTTCGTTATTCCTCTTTGCTAGTTTCTTGTTATTTCTCCACGTCTACTTGGGAAGGGGGTTGTCGATTTTTATCTAGTTTTTATACCACTGGACGAATTGCCCAATAAGGTGCGAAATCAACACCTATCCGCAAGCGAGATGTTTACTTACAAGATACTTTAAGATCCCATTCATTTCTTGCATGATGCACTCTTAAGGTGCTGTTTTCATGTATCCACACGATCCGCTTTTCGTTCCACGCCCTACAGAATTCGTAGCCGTAGGAACTGCACTATCCCTTGTTTGGCGGGCATTCTGAAAAACCGGGACCGTGTTTCGGACAATTTCCTGTGCAGCCTATTGTCTTGTTTCTTCCTCTTTAGAAGGTTTTGAATGTAACTGTTTTTCGCGATGCGTACAAAAGTCCGTGCAAGTACAGTACAATATAATACAATACAGTACAATACACTGTTGCTTCGTGTAGTTTATCGCGTGGCTACCTCGTCGACAAACCTCAGTTCAGTTGGAGTTCTTTCTCGTTTTATTTTTTATCTTGCTAAACTGGAGGGCTGCAGAACATCGTTTAGTTTGTCCTGGTTTTAATTTGGTTACCGTGGCTACTGAGAGAACCAATAAGGGAATTAGAGTTTACAATTCCAAACATTGCACTTTCGTCACGAAGTCAGTTTACATTTAGACTTTTGACCTTTTATCCAACCAGTCTTTCGTTTTCCAAATATAAGGAGCATTTACTCATCATTAAATCAGTTTCCATGCGGCTTTTACACTCAGATCCTGAAAACCGACAATAAGGAGTTCACGTGCATTCGCGTGACCTAAAGTGCAGTCTTCGCAACCTTTTGCACGTGCCAACCAGCCAATCAAAATCACGATGGCTCAGGTACTTCTCGGGGTGGGTGGGACGACCACAGTTGGTTTGAAGGCAGTTCACCAATATTTCAGTCTGATTCGAAAATATGAATGTATTTCTCACGATGAAAATTTTGAACAACCCCTCCCTCCGTTCAAAAAAGAAATTCCGGTAGCATTTTTACTTTTGCGTGAAATAGAGCTAATACTTTTGAGAATTATTTCAGTAGTGTTGTAAAATGTCTCGATGCGAAATTTCGTCGATTTAGCTGGTATCAGAACGAGTGAGGGTCGAAAATTTTTCTGAACCAAGGGCATCGATTAAACGCACACACACTCACGCATATATATATATATATATATATATATATATATATATATATATAATCTGATTTTATAGCGTCAGCAGTGTGCATGGAAGCTCTTTGTCGACGAGTCAGTAGTGTGTGCACAAATAAGCAGCGAGTCGCGGAAGCATACGACCGGTTTCGCGGCTTTTGCTGCTCATCAGGCATGCGTGCCCGGTACTCCTGTGCCAATTCATCTACATACGCGAACATTCCGGTTGTAAGTTCTCATCAGGATCTCGTATGACAGAATCCGGAATTTAGGACCGCTGCTGGTTGGCAGTGCCTAACTCATAGCGGGCAACCAGCGATCACAGTTGTGAACCCAAAAATGAATTTCCCATTCATTCGTACTCATGTCACAAACGAGATTCCGGTGCCAATATATATATATATATATATTGTGGAAACTAAAAATCTGTATCAAATTCCCTTGGACCAGTTCGATTTGGGGATTACCCAACTGTGACTTGAATGACAGTACTGGATCAAGTTTCTATTTCTTTCCCATTATATGCGTGACAGTAGTTCCCGCTGGATTCCAATTTGGTTAGTCAATAGCACACTATTGTTTCTCTATCTCTTTATGAACCATTTCCGAGTGCATTTGGAATGTTGCTATGTGGGCTATCCGTTCGATTTGTTGGTTTCTGAGTCACTGCAATTGAGTGTGAACTGACAAACCACATGTGGAACCGAATTTGAGCAGCACCGATTTTCGCGGTTGTTTACGTTCATCATTCAGGCCCGTAACAAAAAATTTGGACAGGTATAACGGAAAATGTGCGGTCTGTGACTGATGTGAATTTGAGATGGTCAGTGTTTTCGAAAAGTTGAAATAAAGCAAGTCCCTGTTGGGCTTCGAGCATGTGAACATGTTTAGATGGATTTCTCGTGTGCTGATCGACAAATCATTAAGGAAAACGACCTATTTCTGGTGCTTCTGGACAAAGTGCTTTCCTCTCTTTCAACATTTTGGGATAGCGGTTATTTCCGGCCCTGAGATCGAGTTCTAACCAAACGCGTTTTGTAATTTATCGGAGCAAAGCTTGCAAAAAATTCAACCGTAGGCCACTTCGTGGTACTTTTTGGCCGGTAGACAGTTTTACCCTAAATAGTTCGACAAAACTGTAAAAACTTTCAGTCGGTGCGAATCATTGTAAATCTACTTGGATTTACGTAAACCTGACAGGCGTCAAAAGGAAGCAAATCGAAAGCGGGACGTTGTGATCGATAACAAGACTTAGACGACTGAGGTAGATAAGATCAGGGAGTTGAAACCTGCCTGGAATTACTCCAACGAAACAGCCAGTCAACATTCAACCATCCCCGGAGCAGATGCTCTGCGGACACTAACCGGTGATAGGCCGGCATTCAGCACAGCAATCGTGAATCACGTGGTTGCCTGGCAAGTCAATTTCACATTCATCAGTGACTGACAACATACAGCCTGCCTTTGACACTAGTGCATCAACCAGTCAATGGTGGATAAGCTGTTATGTGCTTCTGTCAATCCATCGCCCGTCACGCTGAGCGATCAGTGACAAAATTACATTCATTCATGCTTTGCTCGTGAACTGTACTAGGTGTTGATTTCTGCGTGCATTTTCTCTACTCGTTTCCCGTTATCTCAAATTAGGATCTAGACAATCTCAGTGTTATCGATCGGGGACAATCCAAATTTTCATGTTTTGGCACAACAACAAACGATCGCTTGCGAAAAATAATGCTCACGCTGAGCTATACGGCAAATGTGACAACACTTATCGTGGAAGAACAGCGCACAGCCAAAGCTGAAGCTACGATGACGGGGAAATTTACATGGGCCGAACAACGTGGTTTCCTTTTTCAGCTTTCTCACGTCATAACTTGAGATTGGAGTATCATGCACAATCCCTTTAGATTATATTCACGTGGTCAGAATGAAGATTTTCTAGTGGAACAAATGTCCATGTGGTGGAAAGAAGTATGACTGAAAAATTCTTCCATCACTTACTTGGAAAAATTATTTTTCTCTGCAGCTTTGTTTCTAGTTGCCCTCTGTCCCTATTCTGACGGTGATACGAAAGACACATCTGGACGTGAGCTCGCGGTAACACATACCACCCCCCGTTGGAGGTCACGAGTTCAACCAGAGGGTGCCACGGCGGATGCGTGCCACTGATGCGCTTTAGTGAAAGTGGGATTCGAGTTTGATGCTTCCCGAGTGTAAGGCTGACCGGGCAACCAGAGGTTAGTGCGTGAAAAGTGTAGCCGAAAGGGAGTCGATCAATCACAATCCCCGTCGAACCAGACTTATTCTGTTCACCACGGGAGTAAAGCCTAAAGACGATCGATTGTAGCCCACCATCACTTTACACTTCCAGTTACTCATTGCCCATCCTGGCGCAACGCTTCAGTTGCATACATGAGGATGGATTATTTGTATTCGTTTCGTATTTTGTGTTTGTGCCCAAGAAATATGCGCAAAGGCTTTCCGTCACGGAAGTAACGCCACTGTTGCAACAGATGTCGAATATCGTATCAAAAGGGTGTCCCTTCCTGGAGAGATACGATAACGTGTCAGATGTCTGAACATTCGGACTGAACCTTCATTTTGTTCGTCATATTTCGAGTAACAAGCATTTCCTGTCTGGGGATGTGAGACATATGACAAATTGGAAGGAGGATAGGTAATTCCGTTCAGCCAAGTCAGCCTACCACGGGGGAGTGTCACGGGCCGAATTTTATCTGCGGTTTTCAAGTAAGCATTTATATGTCCGTCGCAAATGTTGCCAGTGGGAACAGACCAAACCGTTGGGAAAACTTGGCTAATCATATTGAGGTCTCCGCTCAGCCAGGACACCTGGGAAAATCACAGGAGAGCAGTTGCGGGGAATGAGGCGAATGCATTGCTGAACAAAACTGATTATCACTGCCTTATCAGGGCAAAATTGACACAATTTCCAAATTAGAAGCAAAACGTTTGCAACATTCGGGCAAGTGCTTGAATATGTAAATACGACCAAAGAATAATACCTAAGTAATTCACGTGACTGACCCTGGCCATCTATTTTCGTTCACCGAATATAGGCTGGGACTGAGATGCAGTGCAGTCTATGGTAAATATGCACTCAATACAATTGTCAGGTTTAAGGTCTAGATAGGAGGATTAGAAAGTGTGAGGATATCAGAGAAGATTGTGGCTCATGGCATAAGTTTTGATTGGTCTGAGATGGAGGCATGAATACCAATGTCATTATCACACTTAGACGAACGGATACGAGGTGTAACTGGTAAGTCACTAGTACAGAGCGACAGAGTAGCATGTAATCTTTTCCAAAAGTCAGTGACAGGTTTTTTGGGACGGGACTGTAATAGGCCGGTGGTTTGGGTACCTTGGGTAGCCTTTCTGAAAGCACAGTTTTTCATGCATAAAGACATCACACGGAGCATCACTTATTGATGTACTCGAAACTTCGCTGGGTCCAGGTTTACTAACCACGGAAATGAAACTGAAGACCAATCGCGAGAAACAGCGAGCGTATTTTGGTCTGTTGCCGAAAGGCTTGGAAACAAACTGAACTTAGTAAGGAAAAGTCTTCGAGTTTTTCCGGTGGGTATGTGTGTGTGGTTCCTACCGGGAGCGGCCAGCCAAGAATAAAATTTAACTTCTACTGAGAGGATGGTCACGCTCTCAAAAGTGAGACAGTGATCCTGCACCACTTTTAAGAACTGCGGCACTAAGACTATCTTAACCAACAACAATTGAGACTCTGTGGATGAGCCAATGTTCATGGATTTCCACAGATTTAATCGGTTCAAACAAAGAAGGGAGACTTAGGCATACTGCTATTAATCTATAAAATGTGCATCGATTCGTACGCTTTGAACCTCACACTCTGCCGGGAAATTTAAATTTCGAACCTCATCGCATTTTGGAATTACATATTTGTCTTAGCCTTTTGCTTCCAGCACCACCAATATAAAGGCTGTTAGTTAGATCGTCACTACAAGACCATAACGAATCAAAATTCACGCATAGTTTGTAGAAATCTATGCCCACTTCACGTACCATCGGAAGTGACGCGGGGAAGGAAAACAATGAGAAAGAAAGAGCAGAAAAAAAAGAAACATTATCATGAGTTCATCACATATGTCAGTTTTTTCACGCTCCAATTCCAATTTATTGATTGCTTGTCAGGATCCATGATTTGTCGGTGTGTTGGATACTGCTCGATTTAAATAATCTTAAAGATTTGCATTCGTCGTGCCTCTAGTTATCAGAATCTCGCGGTAACTGCATCACGTCATCCAAGTGTCACTTAGACCATCCGACTGCGAGCCTTTGACCGCAGGGCCTTGACCCACGAAGCAACGATGTGTGATTAAAATTTTGTCACTTGAAAATGTGGCCCTTGTTTGGTATGCCACTTTACAAGCTCGAAATTTTGTCTTTGACCGGTCATTGATCGTGTCTGAGCTGTTTTTTCAATCCTGTCAGATATGACTCCTCAATGCTTACATACTTCGTCTCCCATAGCGTGCAAAATTAATGACCCAATTCATCCGGCACACTGGGCACTGCTGCTAATTTCCAGTGGTGCAAATTAATAATCGACAGACAACAAAATGTCCGGTGTAAAGTCTTCCCTGTAGTAATTACTGAAGGTCTCAAACATTTCTCGCGATAGATTCAAAGAATCTTTTCCTGCCGGTATCTGCTCTGGTGTCACTTAAACCATCCTGTTCGGCACTTTCGATCAATATCGGGGATGGCTCATGTACTGTGTTCAAGTCCGAGTTTGGCGGGAATGGTCTTCATTAACTCCTTGTTGTTCAGTACTTGAGCAATATGTGCTTTCTTACAGGGTGAACTGATATCCGGTTTAGGTGAAGTGAGTACAAAACTCCGGGAAACCAACGTAAGAAAAACCGCAAAATGTTCCAAACAAGAAGTCGAAGTCAAAAAGTAACTAGATTTTTTATCGGCTCAATGTGGTTCTTTCGGAAATCATCATCATCATCATCATCATCATCATCATCATCATCATCATCATCATCATCATCATCATCATCATCATCATCATCATCATCATCATCATCATCATCATCATCACCACTGTCTTCTTTAATATTTGCATCAAATAACCGGAAGATGTGTTCGCAAGTTTTCCCCGTAAAGCGCTCACCTTTGCTAACCCTTCCGGATCAATCCCGGATAGATCAGCGACTCCAACCATAAAGGTTTTCTGGCGGTCGATATAAACAACACTTAATGAAACTCTGAAACAAACTAAATGTAAACGGCTTTGCCGTGCCATCTTGGCTCTAATAGTGTACGTGCCCAGTGTTGCCATGGTTCCCGAAAATGAGCTGACCGTGGATATTAAATGCAAAAATTATTTCATGCAAAGTAAATCAATATTACAGATGCGCATTTGCTATTTTTGAACAAACTGGATGAGAGAATCCCTAGGCAAGCGTGTCCTTTGTTGCTCCGACAAATATCTCTACTGGCCGAATTCTAATCGCGTGATATCAGCCTTGCGCGTTTACTCATTTTATTGCTCAATTGTTTTTGTTAGATAGTCAAAAATACCATCAAATGTTGGTTGCCAGTCTACCGGACTGGCATACTTCGCAATGCTATCGGTAGTTAGAAATTACACGTATCCATGCAACACGATCTTGGTTAAGTCACCATTATAAAAATCACAGATTGGTTAACAAAATGGTCAGCAGTTAGTCAACCTGCATCACGAAAGTGCTGCCTTACTACGGTGATAAAAAGAAGCCAAAAAGTTGCATATACACATGACACCAAAGCATATTTTCACCAATGGAGTGTGTGGTTAGTGCATATTTTTGCTATATGTACTTTAAGGTGGCACTCGCGTTTCCTGTCCCGGAATAAGGATCAGCTTTTGTCGGTACCACATTGAGTCGAGTCAACTTGTCATTGCATTCAAGTTCCAAAGTATAATGCACAAATACAAAGCTCACTGTGACCGTGGAAACTTCTTCAGTGTCTCCACCTTTCGGGTTAATATGCGCGTTATGTGGCTTCACCAAATGCATTTAAGACGAATTCAAGCATTCATCGCGATTGGTGTGACTCGTTCGCCTTCCAGTAGACTGCACTTCCACGGCCCCATCGAACCGCTCTATCAATCGAGAAATCGTATGAAGCCACCAGGGTCGAATAGTGTACCAGGTTTTGCCCGTGGTCGACGAATTGCAGATTACACTACCACTGGAACAGCCAACTTCTCGTTTCGACCCAATTTCTATCTCACAGCCACGTGGCTACATCATGCTGCATGAAACCTGTTTGAAATCAAACGCATTTTTTTCTGCTTTGGCGGTCTGCAACAGGACGGAAACCGATAAGGTCGTATTTATGCGGTTCGCTAACAGTATTCTACCTCTGTCTCACAACGCTCCAGATGTTGGGTAAATACGCTTGGCGGACATTGACGAATAACAGAAGACCGTTCACGAGCCACAGAAAACACTAGGGAGGAAGACAGAGAGGAATGATAAGCCAACCCTATTTTTACATTACAGGTTGATTGTAAATCTTGTCCCATAAAATCATAACTATCATCAGCCTTGGAGTTCTTTGTGCTTTTTCCTGGCCCTCGTGTGTGTGTGTGTGTGTGTGTGTGTGTGCGTGTGATTACATCCAGCGTCGAGTCAGTTCACGGAACTGGTTGTTGCGTTCGAACCGTTCTCGAATTTCAGCCCCCTCGCACTCGGAGGTACCAAATCGGACGAATCATCCAGTGTTACAATCTCCCATTTGCAGTCAGGTCTTTGGACTGACATGGGGTTCACAATTTAGACGCTATTAGGGCCGAAGCATCATCATACTAAAAGGCTAACTGCTAACCTTAACCAGATTCAGTCATTTGAGCAGACTTCATCAGCAGTCGATGTGGGAAAATTTCTCACGTACGTTCCCACTTTGACTCTGTACTCTTGCTTCAAACATGTGTTGGGAGTGGGATACACGGAATAAACTGTTTATATTCGCAACCAGACGGCGATCCAGTCAACGAACAACTCGCGGACCGCACAGACCATTATTAAGTCAATGGAAACGAGTTAGCATTCTACATGAACTTTTCTTTTATTCTTTTATCTTCTACTTCCTTTTTATTAATGAAACAACAATGTACATCATTTTTCAGGAAGGGGGCCGCGGCCAGCAGAGGTCTGTCATTTGAGGCAGTTGACCGGTGGTGGGCGGATTCGAACCCGCAACCTTCACGTGCACACGATCCGCTTGGCCACTGCCGGCCAGAAAAGTCAATTTAACCTATGTACAACATATCTCACATTTTTGGGGATAATCTGAATTACAGAATACCAGGAAGAAATGTGGAATCACCCGACAGCATCAACGTACTCCGTCTGGAAACGGGACCACAAACACAACGAAAGGCGAAACTCAGATTTTGTTTCAGTAAACACCGAACAATTGGGAAACAGAGCGTGACACACAGCTGGGGAACGAATAGTGAACTCGGACCGACTCGTGAACGACGGACGAACATGCAACTTTGACAAGCACTTGCTTGTAGCGGTAAAGAGCCAAAAGTTAACCTGGCCTGAAGGGCAGATGTGACAATGCTCGGGCTGCGGACACGAAACAATGTGGAATGATCCCACGAATGAGAGAACATAAAGGTCATTTGATCCTAGATTGGCCGACGTGGAAAACGATAAAACGGGTAAGAAAACAGACAAAAGATGCAGAAAGTTTGGATGGAACAGTGTGTGAGCGAATGGTAGACACCAATGACATGACTGGTTGATTTTAAACTGGATAGATTTAAATAGCGACTAAATGCTGTAACGTGTGAAGGCCGTGAACCGTGCGTGAGAGAATTTTCTACGACCCGCTTCGAGACCCTGGTACAAACACGATCGATCGCCTTAGAACGTAGTGAATAGGAGTGTGGATTGTGTATTTTCCAAAGATCCGCCCTTTGTTTGTGTGCCTACTGGGTTCTTCTACCGAGCACGTTCTGCGCCATCTTTGGCCACAGAACAACCGAGTCTTGTCTTACTAAAGCCGCAGGGACTGCTCGATTGTCAGGTCTCAAAATTGTTCTTTCTCCATTGATTCCTCTATTGAAAATTAAAAAAAACTCCGACTTCTCCCCATGGAAATTTTCTATTTTCTGCCAACTGAGAATCTTTTATCAGCACTGACTAGCTCACACCATATTATTCTGGCAGAGTGCGAAATCTTTAGAATTTCATGCTGACTCGGTGCTCGCACATCGCGCCGTATTTGGGAGCCGGTGGATTGTTTAGATCTGGTCAAGAAGGTCATTCTTGTTGTACTGAAGTGGCAAAATGTCCTCTGTTCTGTACCATTCCCCGCATTGTTTCGGAATTATGTCTTAATTACTCCGATCTTTTACTTGGCCAGTAGGAATATGACAAGAATATAAAATAAGTACATGCAAGCGCTTATGTATTTGTAAATCCTCGGGGAATGCTTAGGTAACCGTTGCAATTCACAATCCACACTCGACACTAAGCTCACGTGGGACGGATCACGCTTCAGATTAGAGGGGACCGGGATCCGAGTAAACCAGTTGAATGGCGATTACGAAAAGTTTTGATACAGTTCCAGAATATTATGGGAGTTAGTGGTGTTTCTCAACAGACTTGAAAAACTGAAAGAAGAATCCAGCGTGTCTTACAAAGAAACATTCGAAGCAAGCCATATAGGGATAAGAGAGGGACGATGCTCACTCGGGAGGCAATTCAGGTTGGCGACGAAAGTAACTTTTGGTCCAGAATTGAACAGTGAGGAATACGGACTCATAGTGAGAAATTATTTGTCGATATTTGCCGGAAACAGGAAGTGCTTGATACTACAAGATTGAGTCATAAGTCCCCGTTGAACAAGCATTGTTGAAAGGTAATAATAACCTTGTCAGGATAAGACTTCTTCAACGGTCACCTAAGCCCCTGGGTTCGAGCCAGATCGATGAGTTCTGAGACTGTTTGAAACTCAAGTATGCACTAGTTCATCAGGGTTTAGAAAACATTCAGACTATTGATTGATTCGAAAGTGCAAGTGTCATTCTACACGCGGTTGCTAAACAAAATGACAAAGTAATTTAGGACTACATGCATAGCAAGAATCCAAGCAAGTAGTCCACATGTTTATTGCACAGCGGAACAAGTTACTACCCCGGGGCCTATTCGGCTGTGGGTTCTGTTCTTTTCCGAATCCCCTCACCCAGGCACTATCCGTGTTCTGAATTGCTAAATATTATCAGTTCCATTGGGCAATGTTCAGAATGTTCCTGTTGTCTTTCTTTTGGCTCTTTGTCTGGCTCTTTTCGTCCCACTCTCCCGAGTGGTGATTTTGACTGTAGTTCTAGGCCAGGGGAATCGTGCTTGGTTGGCCACGAAATCGGATATCCTCTTCATTGTACTAGCCTTGTGTCTCACAGTATTTCTGCTTGCGGCTTAAGTATGAGCTAATGGGCTAGTCACCACTGACTTTCTCCCAACACGTTAACGACCGTGCTTCTTATTAACATGATTCTCGAAACCATTATATAAAAATCAAACGCCAGTTTTATCCCTACGGGACAGTTTATCGTACACTGTGAGAATGAGCTCTGTCTTCTCAACGTGCACACCGCAAATCAATCTAAGGAATTCGCTAGAACACAACAAACTCGCACACCCCGTTGTGGTATTTCGAAAGCAGTTATCTCGCGTTTGTTCGATAAACCGGTTCCACAGAACAAGTCATCGGTTTTCGTCAAGCGCTCACTAATGAGTCACGATAAAGTCAACCTTCCCGGTGAAGTCCGCATATTGGCAGCTTTATTGTGGAACAGTGAGCGTGACCTCAAAACCAGACTGTTCTCGCAAGTATGGATTTAGCTTGTGGATTTCTGATGGCATAGGAAACCAAAATAATGTGCAATTTAGGTTCGCTGGTGTCCTCAAATCCATTGTCGTGTTGGCTATAGAAATTACAGTGGTGGTTGTGTTGACCTGTCGCACCGGAAAGCAGTTTGCCATTAAGCGAGTTCTTTGATACTTCAACTTCGGTAGACAGTCTTCTTTCAGTTGGACCAACTCATTTCCTATCGGTGATACAGTGAAGCAGACGGAGGCGACGTGGAGGTCACATGACTGTCCGGGTTGTCTCCTCATTTTGTGTTAGACGCGTGGAACTGCGACACAATGATTGCAGTGGATTATTCAATTCACTCGATCACTCATTCTGCCGTCAGTCAATCATCCCCGCAAGATGTCAGTATTTCGGAGTGAATTGGTTGAAGTAACGTTTCTTGTTTATTGCTTTAGTCGAATACAGCCTAAATCACGCCTGGAGGATTTTGTCCGATCAGTTGTAAATGCTGTTTGATGCGAGTTCCCCCTGTATGAACCCACGGAATGTTCGGAAGTTATACTAAGATGTGACTGTATTCCATTAACGTTAGGAAAGAACGATTACTCCGGTAGAATCATCTCGAAATGCTCATTCAGTAAGGGTAGGAGTGACAAACCACCGGAAGTCGTTTATAGGCCTGCTAACGAGAGATTCGAAAGACGATGGAATGATGTATCGTCCGAGTGGACTGCTTCCGCGCACGTATTATCCTGAATTTCTGCACGTCTAACACAAACAATACGCGGCCTTAGACACATACGAATTGTTTGTTATGGGGATCACTTCAGGCATCGTCGGCAAACTGATCGATTGAGGCAAGTCGAATCGATGAGAGTAATGATTTGTGTTCTGTTATCACGTTTTATGTTCTTTCGGGTTTCGTCAAATCAGACCGAGAATACTCAACAATGCAGTTGATTTGACCGAAGCACTTTTACCGAAATTGATGATTTCCACTGATCTCCTCTTTTATGAAACAGGTAGCAATTAATTGGAGGAAAATACCGAATAATTCTAAAAAACGCGTTTTTCATTCTCAAGTTAGCGCTGATCCCCGTAACAAGCTTCGCTTCACGCAAACGCAACGTTTGAGATAATCCAGAGAGTGACGTAGTTAGCGACATTATTTACATATGCGTTGCACCGAGAAAATGAGTTTGGGTCTGTTTTCCTCCCTTAAAATGCTTGACCACTGTGCTTACTGTGATGACGATCACCATCCGCATAATGATTAGCTGAATTCTGGGAAGACGACGATAAGTTCCGAACGTTTACAGTATGCTACGGATCAGTCGATCGACAAACGGTGCCGATATTTTGTCCAAAAGTATTATCGGGAAGTCTTACCAAATTGAAAAAGAGCACATGCGACACAAGTGTTTGGGTTGCAACCATGCTTGGGCTTGGAATTCCGTTGCGATCGAACATTTTTCACAGGTGGAGCGACTCGACATTGGTTGAAATTTGCCAATGAAACCTGACAACTTTTAAGAGTAGGGATGTTTCTCATTTTCAACTATCCCCACCTGATTTTAGGTAGATTCAGATCCCTGGAAGTAAGCTGCCATTTGAGGGATCTTAGTCTATCAGTTTTCTTGTAACAGTTCTCGTCCGATGAGACATGTGTTGTCATAGTGATTTGAACGGATAATTCGTACACTAACCTAACTTCTCCTCTGAAAGCTCAACTTAGTTAGCCGCTCCCCGGGAAAGATGCATATTCGCTGTCGTGCTTACACTGTAAATCCGTCTTTTCAAACCTCTTTCTTTGATTTTTGATATATCGGCAAAGGAGAACAAGCATTCCGAATTTTCATTTTCCATTCACCTGTCCAATGATTTTCCTTCTACGAAATGATCATTTGCGAACGGGGCCAGATTACCGTTCATCCAAAAGTTCACAGGTTAAACTGACAAAATGAATGCTAACGATCGTGACAGAAAAATCGATCTACTCAGACGAGCTTAGTACTCCGCATTTCAGGCTATGGACAATTTGGCTAAATCACGTGGTACGAAGGTCAACAGCAGCGTGCCTGCATCTGCAGCAAGAGTAAAGCGCACGCGGACAGTGATCATCGACGGGATTCACACGAGTCACAGTCTAGAAAGAACAACACAAAAGGAGAATCACGTGAACCGAGACATAATAAACGTACCAGTTAGCACAAACACTTATGCAATCGAATCCATTGTGACAACCCACAACAGAGTTGTTGGGCAAGATCAGCGATAATTCGGTATGCATGAAGGTATCCCATTGTGATAACCAAGAATTTGCTTCTCGTTCGTTGCATTACCGGTAAACATGCATTAAACCACGTATATTTTACGGTTTTCATAGTACACTAGTCAAAACATGCACACCCTACGCTCAAAGCTTTAGCACTCCTGGAGTTTGCATTAAGAAGTCCATTTCTCCTCGCATGACAAATCTTGTCATGCAAAACTGGAAGACTAGAATTCTACCGCTCGTTTTTGCGTTTTGTGTTCGAACCCAAAAACAAAGAAACCTTAAAACTAGACAGCCATAAAAATCCCCGATTCGCCAAAGCTGTTTAATCAGATTGTCTCGAGTTCACGTGATACAGGCGTTAGTTGGAAACTCGCGAATTGCGAAAATCACATTTTTTATTCTTTTTTGTATTTGCGTTTGATTTTCAACCGAGTCGTGTACAAACTTTCAGCCAAAGATCATAGTGACAACAATATCAGTAAATAAACAAAAATAGGAATTTCAAAATCCATCAACCCGACGTATATAAGTAAACATTTGTTAAGTATCAAATGGGTTCGAAGGTCTAGTGAGAATTTGAGCGTTTTTCGTCAAAATCTCGAAGTTGTTTGACGCCAGCGAATGTCTTGTATGCGGCTATAGGAACTGCGACAGACTGGAGTATGAAGCAAGTGGAGGAATGACATTTGCGTTCACATATGTCGAGAAAATGATGAACACCGTTAGTTCATTAATAAAGGAAGTAAAAAAATGGAAGATGAAAAGATATGGTGGATTGGCGTAGTCTGGCGGAATTTCATTTGAAGATTTCAGACAAACATTAGTTGTTGCCAAGGCAGATGCTCCGCGTCCTACGGGTCATGAACACGGCTTTCAGGCGCGAATTATGTAAGTAGATATTCAGTGTTGCGCAACATAGTATTCGAATATAACGTGGCTACTACTCACAAGATTAGCCTCGTCGGTCACCTCCCAAGAAAAGCGAACGGCACAGCTGAACAAGATCCAGAAGACGTGAGAATTAATCTGCGTGGTATGACACACCAGAAGTTGTATTTAATGGAAAACCCACTTGCGTACTATCCATTCAAAAGCCGATACCACGAGGCAAAATCTAACCGGATACCTTCCGCTTTCTGTGGACATGCTCTACCTCTAAAGCAGAAGGTAGCTGGTTCGACCGCTTCTCGTGACCTTGACTTTTGGATGCCTGCTGTGTAAGTGACTTTTCCATTCTGTACAACTTTTAATTCTTTGTGCCAAATGAAAATTAATGCAGAACATTAGTAAGTCATTCGCAGATTTTACCAAGACGAAAGGACGAAACAATTTAAAAATTTTGTCTAATCACTTCGAGGGCTAGCCTCAATAACCTCTGTCTCTGTCTCTTTGTCAATTGCGTGCTGAGCGATATTACACAACGGATGCCAAACTGTTTGGACATCTGACAACAGAATGGTATCAGTCAGATTTGAAGGTGATCCGATTGGAGCATTGGAATTCGAATTCGGCTAATTCGGGGCCATTAAGTTTCACATTTTATTGATTATCTTCTAATGTTGAGAAAGAATCTTTGCAAAGGGAAAATCAGAAAGAAATTTTTGGAAAGTTATTTTGAATTCAATTATCTCACTTCAAGTTATTTAACTGTACTTGCACTGACGAGGTCACCACAAATGGTGATGAAACGTCAAGCTCAGAAATCAGAACCACATGAAAATTTTTACATACGCTTTGTAGGTCACCCCGAATGGCTGACTGCTCACTTTTCGTGTTGTCCCAAGCATTAAAACCTTCCTTCATCGATTCCCCTCACAACACTCAGAGGCTTATTTGGCGATCTTCGCGGATCAGCGCTAACCCACCTCGGAGTATTTTTAAATGGTGGAAAATTATTTTCTTGAGAACAGAATAAATTGATATTTTCAACAGTTCATATGTCGACAAAAAAAACAAGGAGCGCCCGAAAACCCTTTTGAATAACATAAGAAGCCGGGGGTGTAGACTATTAGATGTTCCGGTGATTCCATTCGAAATCCGTAGAAATTAGGTGTTTGGCAGGACCACGGTGCCCGTTGAAACGATAGCTCGCTGATAATCCTTCTCAAGCCGGCTTTTCAGACAATTTACCACATCCCGGGGATATCGGTTGTTTTCGATGTGTACCGTACCGCTTTTGGGATTTGATATCGTCATCATATGCAACTTCACAGGAGGAGGAGAATGAGATGGGGTAAAATTAGGCAGTCAATTCACTAATCAATCATCCACAGTTAATCGGTCGTTCAATCAGCTAACTGATCACCATTCATTCAACCAAAAACCTAGAGGCCAATTGAGAATGAGGCATAATAACACGTCAGCACCAGCATCACTCCTTAGAATGGTATCACTTGTCTTTAGTCATAGGGGTTGAAACTCTTTAACCAGATACCTTTTGAAAATAGTCATTCAGACCGTAGTCGCACGTTCTTCGCTAACACGATGGAATTCTTTAAACTGCGCTAGCCAAACGACATCATTGGATCTGTCATGGAGTCTAAGTCGAAGAGACGTTTATCAGTCGTACTTGTCCCCCACTTTGATGCCAAAGTGGTTGATGCTATATGATTAGCTTGGCTCAGTGTCTCACGGTGCGAGCTACGTATGTGGCACCAGTGGGGGAATGAAATCGACAGTTAGTTATTGGATGGCTTAATATACTGAAGTTTTACGATTGGCGCCGTTCAGATTGAAAACCATAGATTCGGAGGGAAACAGATGGTTTTGTATTAAAAGCCATAAAAAGTCTGGTGCCACAATCAGTAAAAACAATCTTACTTTTGCCGACTTTGGTTAGCTTACGCGCAAGCCACGTGATCTAGTCCGAAACAGCTTCACGCTGGCATGCGTAGACAACCAACCAATGAGAACAGTGACAAAATGAGATCGTGAAATCCAGACATTCATTGAAGGCAATTGGAAGATTACATATTCAACATTCGGAATTTTTCCAAATGGTACATAAATCCATAGGTTGTAAACAGAACTCGAACTAGTTCCTGTTCAGCTGTGGTCTTCTCGATGACTTCATTCGGGTAGACTGGGTCGAAGCCAAGTCCGTACTTAGTGGCAATTCGCATACGCTCATCAACGTGAATGAACGAACCTCGCATGCTAATTACAAGTCTGAACATTACACAGATTCATAATCCTGTCATTTCATCACATGAAATATGACTAATATTAGCTGGGATAAAGAAAAGAAGTGGTGGAATATAGTGGATGAGTGAAATTTTGACGACGAAAAAGGTGCGCACACGTAATCCAGATCCAAATGAGGAAGAGAAGAATGGACGTAGTCAGTTTAATTATTATTTTCTGAATAGGGCGGACTGGGGCAGCGGAGATTTAGTACTTGAACAAAGAATTTCTGTACTTCTAGAAAACGTTCAGAAGGCGGCCCCAGACGCAGCTTTTATACGACTCCGATAAGGTAACAGACTAAGCCTTTCAGTCGGCAGAATAGAGAAGACCTGAGCCAACGACCGGTTGCAAGAATCTCATTGAATCTATTGTGCTGCCGAAATAACACCATTACAACAGTACACTGGATTACAAACCATATGGGAGAGGTGCCGAGTGATCGAAGAGATTCGAAAGCGAGAAATCTTGAAAAGTGCAGCACTGGCGGAAACCCACAGATCTCGGATGCAATAAGACAAACGCAGCCAAACAAATATCATGGTATGGATATCAAGATTCAAAGATCTCAGAGAAAATACTGTGCGAGAATAATCGATTTTCTCCGAAAGATCGATCCCACTACAAGAGCTCCCGGCTGGATGGATGGAGGGATTTTCGTTAAAGATGTGCGGAATGATTAGTGGGGACAGTCTTATAATGTGAATTCGGCTCGGCGTGAAAGAATGCACATGTAACATGTGAGGAAATGTAGACGTTCTGTGGGACGTTGATGGGCGATATCGCTGACGTGCTGGAACCATGGCTCGGCGGAGCGTGAACCAGATTAGTTGCCAGTGGCCTGGTTGCAAGGATCGTCGTCCAGGTAATACCATACCAACGACCAGAAATGGCAAACGACCAAAAAGCCCGAAACCAAATTGAAACTTTCAGAAGTGAAACATCGGAGGCAACTAGAGTGAGCGCTAGAACAATCAATGGAGCCGAAATTCTCTGAGGATTTCGTGGGACCAGCAAATGAACCAAGTAATCATGCCCATTTAAACGAAAAGAGAAGAGACCAGGTGTAGTAACTGCATCCTGTGTAACGTAAATAGAGTAATGACGTGAAATGTATATGCTTCGTGCCGTAGGTTTAATCACATGTTAATACTATCGTGTTTACCCCAGTCTCTAAAACGTGCAAGACAAACGACCTTCCAATCGGGACGTGAGACGGAAGTTTCAGTCGCGAGCGTTTGTGCAGTAAAACACCGCTGGCTTGAACGTGAGACGATAGCCTCATTCGAAGCCCTAGCAGTGCCCATTGGTTGCTATCCATTCGAATTCGTAGCAGGAAGAGGCAGTTAAAGGTCCTGGTGTGAAACGCAGGTGTCGTCAGAAAGCCGTGCACGATTAACATTGAATCTCGAACTACTAGGCAATACTCTGTCATCAGCGTGTCACTTTGCGTCGATGTAGACTGACTGTATCGACGCGATTTGGGCCTATCGTGCTAAAAATCGCGCGAAATGGGGTTTCGTAAGGTTGTTATAGTGGTTTGGGCATAGAATAAACACGGATAAATACATGCGAACAGGTATCGAGTTCGTTCTTGACTAACACCTGTCGACACTGTACGCAAGATTGCGCCGAAGACAGACTGGGCATGGCCGTAGGCAGGCAAGAAGCGTATGTCCATACAGCAAGTGAATCAGGGCTCCGTGGCGTAATGGATTCCCCAGGCAGTCATAATGTCGGGTCGAACACAAGTTTTGTGGCCAAGTATTGGATATCTACCTTTAAGCAAGTTTCAAAACCGAGCAGAACTACTGGTAACGTTTCGCATCAATCGGGGGTCTCAAAGATTTGAGAGCCGCTTTGAGTTTGCGGTGAAAATGTTCGACTAAACCGTTCGATGCCGGATGGTAAGCGGCCGTGCAGATCCACTCCATACGCAGCATATTGGTAATGGAAGATAATAGATCGGACTCAAATTATTGCCCTCTGTCAGTTTTGACGGTACAGAGACAACCAAATGGAGCCATTGATCGTTCTACGAAATGTCGATCCACATATTATGCCTTGACAGCAGAGATGGGAATAGCTTCGGGCAATCTAGCACATCAGCAGATAAGTTTATTCATGTACTGGAGTCGAAGGACCGACAATATCGATGCGAACTTAGTCGAAGCGAACATCAGGTGTAGCGGATCTACCGATGCATGGAGCTACGTGACTGTGTACTTTAGATCGTTGACAGCGTAAATACTGTTTAGCACACAAACACACACAAAGACAACTTTGTTCACGGGCGGTAAGACGCACCGTGCAGCAACTAATGGTAGACAATCTGCGAAACCTAGATGGGAAAATCCATGTAATGTATCGAACGCGAGACGTCCATAAGTAGAGGGCAATACAAGCCGAGATAAGCCGGTGGATATGTCACAGAGTATCCTACCAGCTTCGTACCCAGTAGTACCTGACGATATTGAAACGATGACGACTGAACTGCCTGTATGTAAGATTTATTCCATCTCTGGGATACTCCCATGACAGGAAGGTCTAGGATGGGACACGTGAAGACATTAAACTGTGAGCGTGATAACACATCTTCTAGACAGTTCGAATCGCATTTGATGTGACGAAGGTCTGTCTCGAAATAAGAAATATGGTCTAAATGTTTGACTTCTCGTAGACAGTAACGGTCGGAATTAGAATGCATTGTATAGGTCAGTGATTTGTGGTCATGAGCAAGATGAAATAATGACCTACGACAGTGTGGTAAAAATGTTTAATGGCGCAGTATGCCACCAACAATTCACGACCGAACGCACTGTATCTCGTTTCCATATTACTAATGTGTCGAGAGTAAAATCCTAGTATCTCCTGGGTGTCAGAAACCAATTGTTTCAAGACCATTGTGATAGTATAACCCGAAGCATCTACCGCTGGACTAAG
>LUCM01010073.1:125906-143263 GCA_008360955.1 Fasciolopsis buskii
TTGGAATTTATTGAAAGATGCGAAAACCGGCAGTTGTAAATTGTGTATTCTGCAGGATATCACTAGTGAACTGAAAACATCACCAAGGCAAGGCCTGATTCTGAGGTGCCAAGACGTTGAATGCAATGTTTGATTATGCAGTTTGGTAGCTGATCCTGCAGTCATGGTACTTAGCGAACACATTAAACAGCACACGGGCTACTATTCGTGTCCCAAAATGCACTGGGCGTGGGATGAGCTACCAGCGTCGGGTTGTTTTAAAGTGAGATATTGGAAACATGTGAACTGGTATAGGATTCTGTAGCCAGCAACAACCGGCACATCACACCGGGATATCTCCGTTTTCTCAAGTAGCCTGTAGACATGGTTAAGGATTTCCCGTATGATAGCATGCAACTGTTGTTTGGTTTTTTTGGGTATAACGAAACGGTTGTTAGCTTTTTGGTGTACGGTGTATCTCAGCTTCGGGAGTTTGAACTTGGTTAATGGTTACCTACCTGCAATAAAAAATTTGTGCCACGTGACGTCCCAAAGAAATGATGCACTATGCAAGACATTGTTTACTGGAAGGCTACTGAATTCCGGTCGTTTTTATTGTGCATTGGATCCGTGGTGATAAAAGACATCTTTCCCGAACATCACTACCATATTTTTTTTCAGCTTTTTCAGTGTGCGCAGCCTGAATACTGCGCAGTCCGAATTGGTGTTCTTATTACTCGGATTACATAGATCACCACTACAGAGTGACAGTGCAGTCCAATTGCTTCCGCGATCAGCGGACACATGTAGACCCACATCTGTGATGACTTTCATGAATTTTGAGCGCTGGATAACTTCACAGACCTCGCATACATGCAAGTCATACAGCCATGCGCCACCAGCAAGCACATGTTGGCAATGCAGATATTTCGACATGTAATCGGAATGTTGGCAGACGGCAGAATACACACCGAGGTGGGATTTTCGGATGACGCCAATTTGTAAGCATGCCGGTCACCGGGATTTGGTGAAAGGCTGTTGAATGACCACGGCACCATGTATACCGCCGTCAAGCAGCTGTACGTATACATCTGAACAGGACTTTTTCTTGACCCTGATCCAGTCACCAAATTTGGAAATCTCCTTCTGTGGGCCACTTAACACGGACGTTTTCAGATGCAAAGCGCAGGGCATCCAATGCAGACGATTCACAGTGTCTCAGAAAAGCCACGCTGTGTTTTACCCAATAATTCACAGTTGGATGGCATAGAAGTACTTCAGCTAATTAAGTCAAATAATTTTTTCATTAAACTACAGACGTTTTGGGAAGGACAGTTCAATAGTCGTGGTCCACGACTCCTGGTTGGTATCTCAGAGCCAGGCCTATTGGCCCAGGATAGCTTCTTTGAAGACAGAAAAGCTGGTTGAACGGGGTATGTCTCCATCTCCGAATTGTCCCATGAACAAAGTGAGGGTACATAAGATAGTGGATACGTCAACTTTTCACCTCACATAACAGAGTTAGACAATTGCAATACAGCCACTGAGTTACAAAAATACAGTCAAAAGGCTTTCGAATGGGCTTTAACTGACGTTACACAACAGATGAGAGATGATGGAAAAAGAAAACGGTAACGTAGGTCTTTAATAGAAATATGTTTTCCCAGAAAATTAGTTGTACTTTCTTCCACTGACAACGATAGATTTGTACCTCATTTAAACACAAAATGATTAGAATATAGCTGGTTTTAATCGCTACCACCATAAAGGTAACCCATTGCATCCAATGCCGGGTCGATCACAGCCATAGTATCGATAGAATTGGTTGTGGGCAACAGGTAAGCCGGGTTTCAAGTTATGCCCATTTATAGTACATCACAAGATGGTATTTTTGCAAACTTGGTTGACATACGACAATAAAGACAGTAAAAGCTTTTCTTAATGTTTGATTACTTTTAGGTAGCAACTGGGTAGTGCAGCTAAACAGGCTCCAGTGAAGTTAACTCCTCGTCAGCTGAATTTGACTCACGCAGGCATTTTGAAATCACAAATTCGACATTAGGCCATCCCGTTTGCTACACTAAATGCTACAGTAGACCATGTCACGAGAATCATAAGGATAGCTTATCACGTTTCAAGGACTTCATGGATGCTATAGTGAATGTCGAATGCTAGGTGCACGAAGTTAAATTGCAGCTCAGTGACATTCCAAAACAGTTAACGACGTTTATCCAAACAATCTCTTGCAAATGGGGAATTCCCTGCAGAAATCTAGAGGAATTACAGAAACTCAACAAAAGATTGGAAAACAACGGTGAGTTATGCAATACTTCGCGTTGAGCAACTTTGTTTCCTTTTGAAGATCAACGAAAGGGGTGTGGCAGGTTGCGACGTCTGCTGGCAACGAACGACCTCATGATTCAGTCCAGTTGGAAAGGCCCACATGGCAATGTGCCCTTTGGCAATGGTCGATTTTGTTCCATTATATCTGATATGGTTGTGTTAATATATGAAGTCAGTTCACATGAGCTGTTACGTGAAAACACTTTGACGAAACCATTCAAACAATGCAGAACAAAATAAAACGTTGCTGGCAAAGAAACCAAACCAGTGACGCGCATTGCAGGGTCTGTGTCTTCTCAAAAATGGGATTTTCTGATAAATTCGAAGCGCGTAGTTTTGCTAATTCCGTGTCTTGTTCCGTTTTCCTCATTAAATTTTAGTCTTTTGATGGCACGGTTACCGAGGGACTATGAGCAGTCAATCACAAGGCTAGGTCTTCTGGCTTCCCAAAGAGCCCTTTTCAGGTGAACAAATATACATATAAGTAGAACACATTCCAATTTGAGGCTTTGTTGAAAATTACGGTGGGATTTTCGCCTATCCTAAAATGCACATCAGAAGAAGCAAATACAACCACAGTCGAATATCAAGAGTGGCCGGACTGTTTTGATAAATATGGTTGGGACAAGTTGCACGGATCTAACGGAGAATATGCGGATCGCAGTTTGGGACCTACCGAGGGTTCAAAAACAGCAGAGATAGGTAAGAGATAGTGGACACGAGTAATGGGGAATGAAGAGGTCAACCGTAAGCGGATAAAACTGGATGACCCTAGCTGGTTTAAGTGATTAGATTTATTATCGGAAATGGTTGATCCTAGCATAAAGTGGGAATAGCGGTATTCAAAAGACGAATCCGAAAAAGATTTGTTTGATCTGTTTAGTTCAAGTAAAAGGGGACAAGAATGGCGTCGAGAGTATTCCTGAAGCATAGAGTAGGACGTGATGTTCTAGTGTGACTAGATGGAGTGATGAACGGAAGAAGGGTAACAGTATTGAATGATTTTCTAGATAGGGACACGGATCACATCAGACTAAGCAAAAGGTGGGGGAAAAGGCAGAGCTTTAAACTATCCTAATGTACACATCAAAACAAGTGAGAAAAAACTGAAGACAAACACAAGACAGAACGGGCATATCAAATGCGCCGGAACACGTTTGGTGAATGTAGTTGAAGCCGGGGCAGAAATGACAAACATGGTGATAAGAATGTACAAATATATGAACGTCAATGTAGGTCTATAAGGAAAGCCTATTTTTGTCAACTGTTCCAGTCAATTCGATAAATTGCACCAGAATTTGGTACCAGATTCAAATACTGCTCTGTCTCTCTCTCTCTCTCTCTCTCTCTCTCTCTCTCTCGGATGGTATCACTCAATGGTAGGGCATTACTGACTGTTGTGTAACGCGTCAGAGCATTTCCAAATGTGGCATGAGCTAGGCGATCACGTGATTGATTTGTAAGTTTATGCCGTGGCTTAGTGTTTTAATAGAAGTTGGATTTTAGAAATGCCCTGGATTTGGGGATGAAAAGACGGAAGTCTCGGTGGCGAGAAGGGTAAGGAGAAGGAGTGAGAGTGATTGGTGGGCTGCAGTGCATTAGTTCACAAGGAGAGCACACTAGTTTCCTTGATGGGCAGTCAGACGTTTTCGAGATTCAAAACAATACATCTCTTGCATATCATTTCACAGGAAGCGATTTTGTCAACGTACGATAGACTCTTGGACTGACGCTCAAATTCAGGACTCCCCACCCGCATAAACACCGCTACGGCCGTCAGTGTCTAACTGAATTTGATTGCAAGGTACTATCATGAATGTAATGACTGTAGTTAGACTGATTTATCATTCATGCAAATGGAATTTGTACTTGTGGTTAATCTCAATTTCAAAGTTTTGCTTGAATTACTAATAGGAGTCATCCTCAGCTTGTGTGTTCTGCTGTGTCGAGATTTCGTTTGTCCGTTTGGGCTTATTCACTGCGAATTCGGTTGTTTGTCAAGAATTCACAATATCACAAAGAGCCTTTAGAGATACTGAGATGCGGAAAAATGCATCGACAGTTTAAAAAAAAATACAAAATTGTTCCGTATATGTTATAATTAACGCCTGCCTGCTGCAGTCTCATCGAGCACATCCTTTTACCACTTTGGCTTGATGCTGCCAACGAGCACGTTTGCAGCTTGACGAAAAATTCAAGATAAGCAAAAAGACCGAAGTGTTCATCCGCTAATACTTTAGTGGGGCATGCTTCAGAACAAACGACAGAAAGCGACAGGCGATCAGGAAGGACTCTTTGGGAATCGTGCCAGACTTGCGGTCTTAATTAAATAAGATTTTTTTCAATTTGGGTACAACAAATTGTGAATGAATGAATGTTAATAACACAGCGTTGCTGGAAAATGCAATGCGCCAAAGTTTCAACTACCGTGGGTGGTCTTTCCTAAATTGGAATGGAAGCTTGCGTATTTGCAACTCAGTGATCTTCTGGTAACGACGAATCTCTCGAAGACCGACGGTCCCAGGCCTATAACTATCGGGCTTCTTGACACCGCCGGTAGCTGGTGCGCTCTTCTGGGCGGCTTTAGTAGCCAGCGGCCTGGGCGGAGCCTTGGCTCCCGTCTACCTAAGAGCTGTTACGAATCACAGGAACATTCTATGCCACGGTAATTTTATTTTCAGCCTTCGGCTTTGGAAATAGCCTTAATTTGCTCATATGCGTATATATCCCCTTGAAGCAAGCATTAAATAAACCCACTTATTTGTTTGCTGGAATCTCCTACGTACCATTCAGTTAATGTCCATGCATGCTTGCGGCATGCGTGGAATATTCTCCAATTCGTGAGTGTTGAATCGAATTCCTTAAAATGGTCAGTTGGACAAAGAGACCAAAATCGATGCCAACATTATCAATGGTGACGCTCAGCAGGATAGACAAAACCCTTATTTGCCTGTTTTTCACCAAAGGGGCCTGACATATTCGAAAACAATCCCACAATTTTGTGAACTGCTGGGCATCACCATTTTGCTGGGTATGGGCCATCTTAGGTCTTTTTGCCTACTGAATTTGTAATGAACAGTTTCACTGAGCACGGGCGTGGACATTATCCGAGACAATTTATTAGGAATGGCACGAAATGTGTTAAGGTTTTGTTTGAAACTTATTAGAAATTTCGTCGTTGTCCGAATTTAGAATGACCACGGGGCATCGTGCTTTTCACATTTTTACTAGCGTATGGTTTTTGCTTCTACCCAATTTATGGCAGACCGCAGGGAAGCCGAGTGACTCATTCCATAGCCATCCTAAACGGCCTTGAATTTCAACTTTGATAGTCTGTTCGTTGTTTGGGTTTAGAAGCTACGGATTTGTGAGTTCACCTTCACTGACGCCATTTTCACCCACCTCATCCAACTGTATAATGATAATCCATCTCTTTTCCCATTCCTGATAGGATCTTTTGGAGTGCGTAATCGATTGACACGGTAATTGCTTGTTGAAGTGTCATTCTTTGCAGAAATCATCTTATCTCCACATAGAACGCTTATCCGTATTCTCATGTGTACAGCGATTCGTGAACACACGAATGGTCGAAATAATAAACAACACAGTCTCAAAATATCTGGGACACCACCTTCAAGGTGATTTACTGTAGGCGGGTCTAAAGACAGAGGAGTATTCAACGTTGATTCCATCGTAAGTTGACGTTGCCTGATATGTCATTGTTGGTGCTGCGTAAAAGTGGTTTTAGAAATAAAAATCTAATTATCATTTTTACTATTTAAATTACTGGTAGTAGCCAAACGCCAACATTACTTGATAATTTGCGAAGCTTGAGGCAAACAGTGGAATTCTCAGGACACTTAGAGGACTTTCTGGAAAAATGCATATCGAAATGGTTTTATCAAAAATAACCAAATCTAATTTGGTCGGTAACGAAGTTGAAATTCTCTGTTTTGAATGGGAAGAGCTCCCAGGCCAGCTAGCGCCGCCGATTTTGTTGCGTCGTTAAGGGACCCCGTACTAAGCGCACCTAAGGAGCAGCCGTACGATCGGCTTAAAGAATCTTTGCTGCAGCATTACCTCCCTCTAAGGGGACAGCTTTTGTCGGCGCGACACTCTATTGGTGAACAAAAACCCAGTCCCTATCCTGGCTTTGGTGACAGGGTCTCTGTGGTCTTCCGGGTACTGTCGCTGGAGTAACTTCCAGTTCATTTTTAGTCCACGATAACAGCCCGGCTCGAAGACTCGTCTTTGGACAAGCCAGCTCTCGTTACCGACAGGATGGTCGCACGTGTCAGCAGTGGGGCACGGTATCGGACAATCGCTTTGGTGTACACAGAGACGAGTCGTCAGAGGGGTACCCTACTTCTCGACCCAACCATACGCGCCTTGAATTTAATGACAGATTACATGTTCCGAAACATGCCCTTGTCACACGTAAACCTCGACTCGGACGGGCTTTTACACCAGCCAACGTCCGCCATCCTTCAGCCTCACCCGCTCCAAGCCCCTGGCAGACGAACCGGTCTCCATTGCAGGTATCATGACCTATTCGGACCCGACGCACAGAAATGTCGTTAACCGTGTTCCTTCACGGCCAAGCACCACAGCCGACAAGTAAATGCGGCAGTATTCGCCGGCGGGCAACTTCAGATTGCCCGTCTATTTTACATAAATGACCACCGTACTAAAGTAAGATTTCTAGTTGATACAGGATCCCAGGTGTCTGTCTCGCCAATCGGCCACGCCAAGCCCCGAGCATCGCTGCTTCGTCTGTCGGCTGCGAATGGCACGTCCATTCCTACATACGGCACGAGACAGCTGGAGGTTAACCCGGGATTACGACGACAGTATCTGCGGACGTTCGTCCTTGCTGACGTTCCCACAGGTATACTGGGAACCGGTTTGCTGCAGCGCTACTAATTACACGCTGATTCACGTAGACTACAATCGACTGGTCCCTCGTCGGACATTAAACTTACGAGTTTCGAAGACCACACAGATGCCTACCGAATTACAGTTGCACTTCATGATGTTACAAGCCATTTTCACTCATTGTTTATCAAATTTCACCTACTAACTAAACCGTTGAAAAAGGTACATCCAGTAACTGATCGGGTGGCCCGCCACAACGTCACTAGCGGACTACCAGTCACTGCTGGAGTTCCCAGAATTGTAGCGGACAAACTGGCATTCGCTAAAAGTGAGTTCGACACTTTGATTGCTAATAGCATTGTTCATTTTTCTCACAGTCCTTGGTCATCGCCGCTACACATGGTTTTAGTGAAGATGGAGTCAGTTGGCAATCATATGGCGACTATCGTCTACTCAACGCAGCAACCCGTTCCGGTAGTTACCCGATATCCCACATACACGATATCACGGCATCACTTCAAGGCACGATTGTGCTTTCAAAAAATCGATTTGGTACGAGCATACCACCAGATCCCAGTCGTCACCGAAGGCCTCCAGAAAAGTGCTGTCACGGTTCCTTTTGGTCTGTTTGAGTTACTACGTACGCCTTTTGGGTATTGTAATGCTGCTTGGACATTTCAGAGGTTTATCGATAGCATTACGAGAGACTTTGATTTTATAATATCATAAGACTTATACATGACAATGAATCTAATTCATCATAATTACATCAACGAAAAGTAGAAAAAAATGACAACAATACTCCAACCTTGACGTCTCTATTCCAACGGCTGTTCAGCATGCCAGTAGTATTATCAAAACCGAAAGTATTAGCTCGAAAAAAATGACTAATGACGTTACTTCACCCACGACAATCGCTCAGTAGAGAGGAAACATTTACCATAGCGAGGATACAAGTCACACAGATATTCTCGATTATGACTGCACTGTCCTCATCAAACAGCTTCGAAACAGTTAGGCAAACTGATTAAACTATTCATCAATCATTATCATTCCCACACGGCTGAATTTCTCTGCTCCCACCAACCGACGACTTCGTATAATCACACGTAACACTAGTACTCACGGATGTCGCCTGAGTAGGGTTTTTCGGCGATTAGCTATAGACAAGCTCCCGACAACCGAACCCATCTTCGCCACGCTAATAGTCAGCCGTAGATGCTTCGGGTTATACTATCACAATGGTCTTGAAACAATTGGTTTCTGACACCCAGGAGATACTAGGATTTTACTCTCGACACATTAGTAATATGGAAACGAGATACAGTGCGTTCGGTCGTGAATTGTTGGTGGCATACTGCGCCATCAAACATTTTCACCACACTGTCGTAGGTCATTATTTCATCTTGCTCATGACTACAAATCACTGACCTATACAATGCATTCTAAGTCCGACCGTTACTGTCTACGAGAAGTCAAACATTTAGACCATATTTCTCATTTCGAGACAGACCTTCGTCACATCAAATGCGATTCGAACTGTCTAGAAGATGTGTTATCACGCTCACAGTTTAATGTCTTCACGTGTCCCGTCCTAGAACTTCCTGTCATGGGAGTATCTCAGAGATGGAATAAATCTTACATACAGGCAGTTCAGTCGTCATCGTTTCAATATCGTCAGGTACTACTGGGTACGAAGCTGGTAGGATACTCTGTGACATATCCACCGGCTTATCTCGGCTTGTATTGCCCTCTACTTATGGGCGTTGCGCGTTCAATGCATTACATGGATTTTCATATTCATTTATAGCAGACAGTCTACGATTAGTCGCAAATGGACTTGTACTTTTGGTTAATCTCGACTTCAATGTTTTGCTTGAATTACGAATCATCCTCAGCTTGTGTATTCTGCTGTATTGAGATTCCGTTTACACGTTTGGCCTCATTCACTGCGAATTCTGCTGTTCGTCTATAATTCACAATACTACATTGGTGTCACATTTTAAACGAAACCCACCAACGCAAAATTCTGTTCTCGAACATTTAGAAATAATTCGTCATGTCGAGAGATTGAAGACTATCCGGAGAGATTGTAAAACTTGCCTTGAGAAAGACTACCCATGAGAGTCGAAACGTTGGCGCATTACATCTACCAACAACACTGTGTTTTTAACATTATATCATTCACAATTAAAACCAATACATTTCGCATCGATTTTTCGATGCACTCCTTACATCATTTGGTCCCGATATTTACAAACTATCTGGAGAGCTTTGATTAATGGTGCATTACTAATCAAAACGCTCAGGAAATTAGGCAGACGGGATTTTTCATTTCATTGGTGAGGAATCAATGGTCTCATTTTAGATCAGAAAATTCTGATAGTGCAGAACCCTATATTCCAGTGTTTGCATTGTGTTTAAAAGATCTCTGGAGATGAAAGCCGAAACGCATGAAAACCTCAATATTTTATACAGTCGGGAATAAGAGGTCTCCAAATGGTCGGGTGATTTCTGCGGAATCACGAAACGAGTAGTGGTAATCGTGGGTATGCAGAACGGGGTCCGGCCATCTTCAAGTTATAATGAGCTCAGAAACTGTGCTTGTTGTGGTAGGTTGAAATCCCGGTACAGCATTCCGCATGGAAAGTCCACCTGTTGTGAACGTAGTAAGCTTGGGTGCATGCAGTCAGCGTGTAAAATCTACCGGACCTTGCAAACTAGTATTCTCGGGTAATGCAAAGTCTAGTGACAGATGCCATGACTTGGACTCTTTTCCACCAATTGTTTACTGCTCTAAATGG
This sequence comes from Fasciolopsis buskii, assembly GCA_008360955.1. Classification (NCBI taxonomy): domain Eukaryota; kingdom Metazoa; phylum Platyhelminthes; class Trematoda; order Plagiorchiida; family Fasciolidae; genus Fasciolopsis; species Fasciolopsis buskii. The sequence goes on from LUCM01010073.1 coordinate 135,908, forward strand.
GGACACTTTTATGAGATCCTTAAAACTGGTAGAGCCGATGCATACGATCTGGTTGTTGATACTGACAGCTTTGAGTTCCTTATTCCAGAGCACCATTATTCAAATTCTACCCTGAATACAAAATCCATTCTACTGCACTCACCATGCGAGTGTCATAGGACATTCTACTGCACTATTCTCATTTTTGATTCTTCAAAAGACGTATTTGATTACGCTTTTGTTGTGACAGATTCAGGTTCTTCTGGTCTGGGACTAACAGTCATGAAATTGCTGCGCACTCAGTTGTCGTTTTTTTAGTTTTGACAGTAATTGCACCTTGAAGGATTTTATTCTCAAGTGTTTCTAGTACATTGGAGGCATGAAAGTGTCCCATGTTGTTCTTAAAGTATCCAAAGAAAACAGTCCCTTTGCTCTTGGAATGACCATTGGTCCAATGTTTCTTAATCTGCCCATCATTCCTTACGGTCTCCGTGAATCAGCCTGTAAAGTACCTGTCAGCGGAATCCTCATCTTGGACTGACCCATTTGCAAGCCCTCTCAAGTGCAGCGGAAAGACCCGTCGAATACGGGGTGTTTACCGTTTGACAGCGCACTTGTACTAAGGATGAACCCGGAGACATTCTGAATAAAATTACCCGTTCAAAGGTGTTTTCAAAATCGGATTTGGATATCAGTAACTACAATCACTACACCATTCGGACTCTACCCGTCCAGATTTTCGTCTTTTCGCCTCGGCAATTCACCTACTATCTTTCAACAAGTGATGGATAACTTTTGGAAGATTTCGACGGAGTCGAATTCTGTCAACATGATGCCAGTGTAAAATCTCCAGAAAAGGCCACTCATGATGAACATCTTTTAAAACGGTTTCGGAGGTTTATGATAAAAAAGTTCTTCATTAATCCAAATAAATGTTTCTTTTTCTAACTCCTATTTTGAATGTTTTGGCTATTCGTCCAATGGTAGCGATTTCAGACAGGATCCCAAGCGGTTGTCTCCTTTGACAGATGCACCATTACCAAAGTTGTAAGAGCCACTTTCTTGATTAGGTGCTCTTTGGTATTATTCTTGCCTCATTCCAAACCCTACCCAACAAGCTTCTTGTTTGTTTCAGTTGATTTACGTGACCTTGTTTGAGTGGTCGACTCCCCATGATTAGTTTGTTCGCTCTGCGCTTTACTTTTTGTCCTCCAGTGCTAATCGTCGTCCATTCTCTCCTGCTATCACCCCTGTTCTGATAACTAGTGTTTCGTCCGTTGGAATTGGTGGAATCCTGGAGCAGGATGACAAGTCAATTATTTGTTTTTCATGTCGTTTAAACAAAGCAAAAATCAGATATTCGCAAACACCGCGCGAAACATTGACTATCTGCTGGCCGGTGAAAAGTTCGTATAAGGATTTGCAAATCACGAGGCTCTAAAGTTTATACTCGATCCAACAAATTCCTTATCTCGCATTTATCTATGGCAACCCTTCGTCAGTTTGGACGTAACATTTTGAGCCAGGTTAGCAAAAAATCAATTTAGTTGAATAGTTTGTTCTCAATCGCCGACCTTGTGAGTTTGTTGACAACAGTACTTGCAGAAAAAATTGACGGTCAGACGTGCGGTAACCCTGTGGAATAACCTAATCAGTTGATCGTTAACGTCCTCGATCGATTATGAAGCACACAATATCCTTTGTATACATCCTATATTGTATTTCTGATCTTCGCAACCTTCTCTTTTTACGTATGCATCATCAGATAAAAGCACACTTTATTCCCGGTATTACAAAGTAGTTTTGCAGTTTAAAATAATTTGGGAAATTCGATGACACAACGCATCCTAAGAGCAAACCAATTTTACACGAATCAAGCTAATGGTCGCATTCCGTTAATAAATCAACATGATGCGACATATTGCATGTCGTGTTTGCCTTAACGAGGCGCAACTTTGGTATCTCAGCGCCATATATCCTCGTTTTACTGCAAACGTACTGATTTGAACGTACATAAAGAACATCTACCGGTGGGTTAAACAATGCATCCAGTGGATCTATAGTATATCTGGAATTTTCAACGAAGATGTCCTCAGGGCCTAGTTGCAATGATGCTCAAACTTCACGATGTCCCTGTTAAAAAGGATTTAAAGTCCTGTGAAATGCGGAATACAATCGCAACAACGGTTATTCTGTAATCAGCGTGGAACTAATTGAATAATTGTGTTTTCTTCACCGGTTCTTGCGATGAACGTCGTCCCTTTACTAGACTGCTTCCGTTCCATATAATTTTGTTCCCTTTGTTTACATCGGTTCTATTATAGGTAAGATGATTTAGCCCATTGCATTCCGGTTTGTTCAAGCAGACGTGATTTGATCGATCTGCCTAGTGTACAAACATACATTGTTCCTGATCAAAAAGCTCCGGATTTCACAGACAAGGTCTTAAACGCGATGACAGTCGAATTATTGCATCATCTATTTTTTTTCTAAGTTTCTGGTTTAGCACAGTTTCTAAATTTCCCGTGCATTATGCAAATTCCTTTGCGATCAAAATGTACCCCATTGCACGGTGAGGTTATGGCTATTTGGCAGTGCCTTGTGGGACTGCGATTTATCCACTCACGATCAATGAGAAGGGTAGTCAAAGGATTCTGAAATAATTCGCATTCCAAATAATTAAATTAACTATAAATATACTGAATGGATTTGAGTGCGTCCAGTTTCGTCAATATATTAACAGGTTACAATTACGCTTCTTTATCGTACTGTATATCATGGCAGTCAATCCCTGAATACATCGTGCCAGCTTTCTCCCTCTGCTCCTTGCAAATTGAAATCTCATAAACAGGTATGCTAAAGACCCCCTGGCAATCACATTTTAGCCGCCGATTCGGCTACCATGGTAGGCTTTACGGATTTATCAAGGCTGTTCGGTGGTAGTCTCAAAAGGGTGCAGTTGGGCATTGTCGCTGTACACGAAACCTTCGCGCTGCTGTTTTGTCAACCCGAGTGGGTTATTAGAACCGCATAATTTAATAGGATTTGAACCTGCATTCGCATCTTATTAGTAAGTAGTAAGCAGTAAATGATGGAACAGAGTAATTTAGACCTACTACAGCTCGGGACCTTAATGATGTCATTCACCTAAGTTATTCTTTTGTTCTATTGTCACAAAAACAGTAGAATTTATAGGAAGAAAGGTTAACAACTTATGCAGATCACTTGCCGCTTTCAGAGGGCAGCAGTAATTACCAACAAGGATGACATCGAGGATTAGTTGAACTGACGCTTGTTCTTCACTTTGTGCACGGTATCCGCAACGGTTTTTCTGTATACAACATGCGAATTCCTGGAACTTTGAAGAGACTTTAACAACAATTACCACTTATGGAATTTGGCGGTAACTCAACGAACACACCATTTACAGTATATTGATTGTTTGCATGATCAAACAGTAAGAGCTGTTCGTGGAACTCGGCGTGTTGTGTCAGTTACGGTGCAAATTTACGTACTTATGAACTGAAGGTCGGTGGTATGCATCTCCTAATGATTAGTAGGTGCCGTGAATCAATTCAGTCTCCTTATCCATACGCGGATTCTATGCTTGAGAAAAGAGGTCGAGGTCTTCACAGTACCTTACAACTACACTCGGAGCATAAGTCGATACTACTTTTATGTTACCCAAACTAAACGTGTATAAGCAAAACAGCGGGGTGTCCAGATAATGAGTAGTGTGTGCATACATGGATAAGTATCCATTAACTGGTGTTTACAAAGTTGTCCTTCTATTTTCGTTCGACTTGTCACATTCCTGATGTTCTGAAAATTAGTGCGGCTGTGGGATGAAACATACACCATTTTAGAAAGCATGCAATATTTGTTCCGTACCGAATAATTACAAAGTTCATAGTCCCAAAGTAGCTTATTACTGTCAGCTGACTTGTTATTTAGTTATTTTTAGGTAAAGAAAACAGTGTATACGCATTTTTGAAGCAACGAATTGATCGCTAGGAAAAACATTACTGGTCAGTTTTCACGGAAACACAAATATGGGCTTGTACAGTATTCAGTCATCATGTTTGTCATTTCCCAATCGTCAAATCAGTAACAGGAAAAGAAAGTAAGCATTTTCTGTGTGTCTTGCTTAGCTAAGTGCGTGTGATAGCAGTTTTTTGCACATAACTGCTAGATAGAAAGATTCAGCCAGTGATTAGCCGACGATATCGTTTTCTAATGGCATGGTTTCCTTAAATATTTTATATTAGATTGCTATATTTTTGTTCCGACTAGTGATAATGTAAGCCAGCAGTGCTCACTTTCGCAGATGTGAATTCACCGTTCTCGCAACTATCGGTCTTCGTTGGGCCACGGTTTTGTTTCACAACCAATAGTACGTGAACAGCTGCCTACCGGGTAGAAAAGTTTGCAAATCTAGTCCCGCCTTTCCCTAACGGAAGTATCTTTGGGCATGCACTGGCCATTAGTTAATTTAAAATGGCATGACAACAGCCGTACACTGGCAACCAGTCATTAAAGGATCAAATAAAAATAGTTCAAAAAGAGTCCAATGACTGTGGTTTGGTTCCCCCTTTTCCCAGGCATCAAATCACCAATCCTTGTCTCTGCAAGATGCAACTCCGTCCATGTAGGACACAACCCACGTCCACAGATGACTTTTGAGTGGTTTCGTTCCCAGGTTGTTTTCGATTAAAAAATTGACATACTCAGTCACGAAGGGCTCAGTTGCAGATGAAGATGGAATAATGATCCTTATTATTTCCAGTGCATGCGCCACGTTCATCGCCGTTTGTTTGAACGCTTCTCTGAGACCACAAGTTGCACACTGCTGGCTCCATGCTGTAAAGTTACTTGTTCCGTCCACACTTTTGTTGATATCCACCGGAGACAGTGAATGATAATACATTTAAACCTGACCGTTTTAAACCAGTCACCAACAATACTTTGTTGCTATTCCTGTCATTGACGATCGACTACTGGCTATTTGAGTGCCATAAAATGTATTATAACCCTTCTCATTACTGTTTTAAGTGGCCACGTACTGGTGGCGTATGGTGGTACATGCCTTGTGCAATACGTAATTGTCGTCGTAAAAATGTTTCCAGATGCACTGTGCTGTACAGTATCACCATGCATGTTCAGTTAGTTCGTTCCTCAAAGGAGTTGTTTAGGAGTAGTCTTCTTCACGAATATACTATAGTATTTGCAGCGGAACATGAATTTGTTCCTTCGGATAGCGTGTTTAACCGAATGTTGACCGCCAAGCGCGGTCGCCATTTGCGCGTTACTCACACACGCGTCGCTCGCACGCTGCTCTCAAAATATACTCAACCTTCCACCACTTCCGACTGTCTTCAACTTGTACGGGTCAAGTGTCAAGGTTTCCAGTATTGCAATCGTACGGAGCCGAGCAAGAGTGAGACACAGGCGACCACGAAATTTAAGGGCAGGCAAACGTAATACGAGATTCGCGCCAAGACAGTCGATTCTATATATCTTCAACAAGTATTATAACACCTATTGAGGTGGTGCTTGCTTCAGTAAAGCGATGGATACTGTTGAATACTACGGACAGCCACTGTGGGAACGTGTTGCAGTAGTGTGACATATCACTTTAATGACTGCAAGTGAACTAATATGAATAATCTGGTCATTATTTAAGGAGGAGGCAAGTGCTTACGTAGCAGTGTAGATATAGCCACTTATTACCAATATTATTATAACCGTAGCATACTTCATCTTGTAGTCGCTATATAAAGCATCACTTTTTTAATTGGTTGGTTTCATAAACGGCTGTTTGTGCTGTTGAAGTTAGGAGGTACACTATGGAGTGCCGCTGCGCCGTCTGCTATTGGGATCCCTTGTGAAACCACCGACTCAGGTGTGTTCCTAATGTGGGAGTTTCCTAAGTACTTGTTTTAACTCCGGGTAGCCCTTACAAAAGGTACTTACTGTCGACTTGCAGAGGTTGTGGAGGACCCTGGTTAACGTGTTTGTGGGCAAACAACAGTGGCAACTGAAAGGATGCCGATAATGACATTTACAACTGAAGGGTTTTACTGTAGTATAGCTTCGTTTTTTCATTAATAGCTGCCCTATCTAGTGTCACCGTGGATGTTGAAAAGGGTGTATTGCGTTCTGATGAAGCGCTTGGATAACACTTAAACAAGATGGCTGGCGCTCACCATTGTCATCAGAAAAATAAACACTGCCGCATTCTTCAGACCGAAAAATGTTCAAATTTGGAAGAGGACTTGAGAAACCTCCAGAATTAGGAGGACCTGGTAATTGCACGTTCACATATTACCTTGCCAACAAATCTCACTCTTTACGCGACTTTGTAGCAACACGGTCGGTAATCTCGCAAGAAAAATATTGTCTTTCATAGTTTCCGAAGATATGGACTTAATCTGTTGCTGGTCAGGCAGGAAAAATAAAACGTCCGTGCTCAATACGAAGATCATCGCTTCTGTGAAAGGTAAGTGCTTCAGCTTTGCTTCGTGTCATTACTTAGACGCCGTATATGCATATGTCGATCTACCTAATATGTCGGAAAAGGAAATCGACCGGCATATGCAGTGGTGGTTTATCAACACCCGCGAAAAGAGTGAAGCCAAATTTAAAGAGATACAAACTAACCACACTGTTCTCTCTAGTTGAGTATGTTTTTATACATTCTTTAAACAGAACACTTTACAGACTAAATGTTGAATAGTTGTCTGGATGAAGCCTATCAGTGATTCGTGATCCGATTCGTCCAAGGATATAGTTTGCAAGTCCAGGATGGGGCTTCGAAACCTCAACGCAGCGCGTGGCCCACCTTGCTGTAAAATCTATTGATACCAAATTGCTCTGCAAATTCTGTGGTATTATTTGGAGGTTGAACTTATTTTCACAGTGATCATACTTTGAAGGTCACTACAAGTCTAAAAGTAGCAAAAATAAGACAAAAATCAGTGTAAAATGAGCGCTTGATGAAAAGAAACAGACAGAAGGAACCCACCACGCGGTTCAGTCATATACGGGAATTTCTCAACACTTGATCAGGATCAAAGAACACCTTCCTGTGCTCTTCCAAGGGTGTCCAAACGGTCCAATCTGAAGCGGACCGTGCACTTGATCATACGGATAGCATGCTTAACCGAAAGTTGAACGCCAAACACGGCCGGCATTTGTGTGTACCTCACACACGCTTCGGAAGCACGTCCATGGCGAACAACTGGATAGCACGAAATCTGAGGGGTAGGTCTTCCAGGGTGGGAGTCGAGGGGTATCTAGCAGACAGATGATTGCCATAAGGTGGGGTGCCGCAGGATTCTGTCGTGAGGCCGCTGTTCTTCCTGATGCATGTCAGCG
>LUCM01010076.1:0-28535 GCA_008360955.1 Fasciolopsis buskii
AAAGAATTGCTGCAGACACCTTAATGAGGCAATTATTATTTTTGGTTCCGAATTCAAAGAAGCAATCTGCAAACAATCCGAGAGAATTGAAAAATCACGGAATTGAAATCTCCTAGAGTCCTAGAGACTTGAATAAAATTTCGTAATATATACAAAGGAAGCAGTGTGAGTAATAGCTAGACAAATATCATGGCCTCTAGCATCAATAGTCTAGAGAAGGATTTTATTCTCAAGAGAATTTCTCGGATTGTGGTTTGCTAGTCACAATCCAAGTGTCATCAGACAGAGTAGAATAACCCAGCTTGAAGATTCAACTTATCAGCTAATCGAGGCATTATGATCAGGTCACACCAATGTGCTCGCATTCAATGATACTACAAGTTTATTTATTTTGAATTTTTTCAGTCGATGTATGTTTGCGCGATCGATTTAATCTTCCCATGCTGATATTAGAAATTTACGAAGAAATAACCTTTTAGCCTTCATTATTTCGAGATTTTTTCGATACAAATTCAGCGAATCTCTAAACTGTACTCTTGCGTATTGGTTGCTTTCTTTAATTTGTCTGTGAAATTCGCGGTTTCATAGTCAAATGTGGCTTTCTTCACAATGCCAAAACTGAAACCTTGGTTATTTTTTTATAAATGTCAGCTAAACCTCGTCTTTGTAAGTTAGATACTTTTTACTCGGGAAGCTGCTATCGTCCCCTCTATTTCTTTCAAGAAAACTCACCTGTCCCCTTTTTACGTTATATATTCCCGGTTCAAATTTTTCTTTTACCTTATGGAGGTTGCATATTTGCTATCGGCTTTCAGTGTGCATAAGTAATCTAGCAAACCAATTACAGTGCCTATACTAGTGTACTAGTTCACTAGTTTACCGTTTTGCTAGTTTGTTAGTTTAGTGACAATTATTTAAATCAGCAACCTGATTCTGTCGAAACACCAATGAAAATTTTCTGCAACCTATCCAGACAGTCTTTTGATGATTCTCTGGCCGATAAAATACTGAGCTCATTAGGCTAATCAGATACATAGGATAAGTATTTGGACTCATCAATAACCAAATCCGAAAAGACACTAAGAGCCAAACATCAGGAGCAATCAACAACCTTCAGTGAGCAACATGAGCTCCGGGAAAGATACGAGAGAACAGTAATCGCACACCGAGATAAGTGGGACCGTTGACAGTGCCGTACTTCTTTGCTGCAGTAGTCTTTTATTTATAAAATAGATTTTACCATTACTTCGATTTGAGGCTCTCGCTGGAGGCGACAGGCAAACTTTTCCTGTAAAATGCAATTAGTGATTTGTTTCTACCATAGTTCTTGCACCTATATTTATTCGCCCCTAAATCGTGATTGAATTGTAGCTCACCAGCGGGCAGATCTGGATAATTCCCGTTCTCCTCCTTGCTACTGTCAACTTTGTCATTAGCCAGAGTTTGGAAGTAAACACATCGAACACAGGATAAGAGTATGAGATAACATGCGTGGGAAAAAGCTTTCAACGTGCACTCAGGTCTTAACGAGAAATTCAGCTAATCGAAATTGATGGCTAAAAAGCTTTTTATACCCCAAGGGAGGTGAATTCATAGGAAATGAATAAGGAAATTGTGGAAGAATGGGTTGCTTTAATTTTTAAGGTGAAATCACTCGAGGAAGAGTAGTGAGGATCAGTTAAGAAGTGGAAATGAAAAACGTACTTCGTAATAATATTTACATAAGGTGCTCTAGGTTGCACTCACAAATACCAGTTTCCGCAGCTCAGGTTATGTTCTTATAAACAGGCCAAAAGGAAACCTGCAATTACTACGTTCTGTCCCTTGTAAGAAAAAATCAGTTATGACAGATTATTCTCGAACTTAATGATTGTCCGAATAATTGATTGGATTGACGCATGTAGAGATGATATATTTTATTTATTTGACTTTGAGAGTGCCCAGAATGGGTTAGCAGTCCAAAATGAAAACAAACGCCTGAAAATAAATATCCTTCTTTGTTTACAAATCGATGTGGAGAGCAGAGAGCATCCATGAAAGTAGTTCTATATTCGGAATGTTTTTACGCAGTAATTTCAAAGAACTTTATTATTTCCGCAGTCACACCTAAGAACAGAGAGAAACCACTGCATAAAATGGGACATGACATCTACACAGTGCTTTTCTATCCCTATAATGAGATTCTAAATGTGATAACCTTAAGGTCCGCTTTAGTCGAATTGATGGTTTACTGTAGTTTTCACATATCTATCGTAAGCTGTCGGCTTTAAAAATCACGAAAAACTTCACGTTTACTTTATCTGACTTTCCGGTAATCATCTGCGGTGTTCAGATTGGATGCAGACTCAGAGGCCGTATTAAGGTCGAGACACCAGTTTGCTAGCTGCAGCTGTTTTTGTCTGTTTAATAAGCTCTGGGCTGATCTGGTCCGTCAGTAGGGCTTTCGAGTTTTGTGGCATTCATTTAGGACTTACAAGTCAGAACTCATTGATAGATCACTCTCAGGTAGTTTTGTCCATTATTTCTTCGACAACCTTCATTTTAGACAACACCCTCATTGGCCTCTACAATCTCACGAATACCAGATGTTTGTCAACTACGGCGAAGGGCAATCGCTTCGATTTTGTTGTCAAATTCATAGTTGACTTTAGTCCGGACTGTGAATCATTTATTGGACCCCCTTACCTTCTAATTTCGAGGAAAAAGGAACCATTACAGCTTTTTAAAGGAACTGATTTCCGTGAACCAAACATAATGACTACCAGGCTGCGCCGGCCACAAGACTATTAATTCCGGGTTACTTTTGCACTATCAAATTATTGATAAATGCCGCGTAACAGATTGCCGTAAGTTCGTTCGTTGCAAATATATTTCACTCAAAATGATCGCTCTCAATAAGCTGTCAATCAATTTACGTGGAATGGTCTGTGTTGCGCAAAATGGACTCTGTGTTGTGCGCTAATGGGTGACAATTAGTCCAGAAAATCATAAGCTCTCGATCTTCTGCGCTGGCTTGGCTTCCCAGTTCGAGCGAGATAGAACTGAACTGCGGGTAATCATTCAACCGCCGGATGAAGCAACTGAGCTACGATTCCACGTTTCTCAGTGGTCGTATTTAATTTTGTTATAACATATTTATTCATAGTAAAACGTTCATGAGTTGGGATAACGAAGCCGCATGGCGCATTATTCAAAAACTTTCCAGGTCGAAATAATTTGGGGACTGTAGCCCGATCGCAGTAATTAGCATAAGACTATATTTCATAAGCAAGCACGGCATCTGATCTACGCATCAAATACGTGCAGGGGAACATTCCGTGGAATTAATCACAAGAGCAATGAAATCAGTCAAGTTAATGCTATCAGCTGGTCAAAATCTTGGTCCAAATGGGCTAGACATCTAAGCGCATGCATACTGGCCTTGAACGTAGGTCCACATTTGTCCGTTTCATATGCTTCTGATCCCCAAATATGCTAATGTGTATATGTATGTGCGTGGGTGTGTTTGTGTGTGTCAGACTCACCATTGCCCTCGTACCCAAGACCGTGCGAATTGTAGGGTATTATTGGACCATGCACCGAGGATAAAATGTGCCAAGCTAGTTGTTACTTCACCACATGGTCCGTAATGTGATACGTAAGCATAAAACCATAATAAAACTTAATCTGAATTATTAACTCGGTAAATTAAATTGAATAGTATAGCTATGATCTTCGGGCCTATATGAGTGCCCTCAAAATATTGCTAGTTCTTACCTTAACATGGTTTTTCCAGGAATTTCTCCGATAGCCGAGTGAAGGTGGCATGTTTCTTAACGTCGAGACTACATATGCAACTGCCGCCAGATGGAGTCCCAGAAGCAGAAGATTCAACGTTGACTATGTAGTCTTCTTTTCCATTGCTGGTCACTTTGACTAGGTTGACAAATTATAAGTAATCGTTCTTCTGGTGGCTTTGATCAATTTTCTGTTGCAAAGACTTTGCAATCAAGCAAACAGTAAAACGCTATTTACGCTTTGCCAACAGAAAAATGAAAATCCACATTCTTTTTTTAATTCCATGGAAGTTCATCTTAGTTGTATCCTATGAGCTCAAATTCTGTTTTGAGGCTGATCCAGATTGCGGATATCTTTATGCTTTCACCTTGGTCAGGACTGCCAAGCTTGCCGTTTCATTCTAAGTTGACGATTTATAGATGAATATCAACCGCTGAATGAGGACCGACCTGACTGGCATATAAACACACCTTCTATAGTGGATACACTTATCTGTACTCATTGGTGGTAACCCCAGTGGATCGCGCTATTTGCTATTAACAGCGGGCTGGATGTTAAACCTTTGGTACGTCAACCTAAAAACTCCAAGATTCTGACCATGTGGAATCACGGCATTTTATGAATCGGTCGTAGACCCTACATACACTTGTCGCGCACCTCAGTGTTAACCACGGGTGTCTGGAATGTTTTTAAAAAAGGAGTGAACATGATATAACAACTGCCGAAATCTCGACCACTTTTTCAATACTACAACAAGATGGAAGTATTTCAAATAAGGCATATATGAAGCAATCTCTTCGTGCAGAGTAACAAAGGCACAGTGAGCCGCGATTCAAGATGACTGATAAGAAAAAGGGTCTTTTGTTCAAGCTACGGACAGCACAAATATTTATATCAAGAGTGGGATTCCACTAAAATCATTCAAGTTTTCATATTGGTTAATGAGGTGAACGAGTAACGAGGTGCCGATTACACGCAGTTGGACATCAGACAGAAAAATTTACGTTTAAAGGTCTGAAATGAAACCAAGAAGATGGAAAAAGGACCTCGTGCTGAGCTTTCAAAGCCCACTTCCAAATCGATAATGCAATTGCCTTTGATACGGTGTTATTGTTCTGTGTTGGTTATTCCGTCCTTTGGTTCTTTGCGGTTAGTAACCAACGGAGAACTCCATTCAGCTGACATCACATTAAGCTTGTTGTTAGTGCAAGATTCTTACGTGGTCTGCGGGAAAATCTGGGGCTGTCTTCACTGATCTAGGTATCTCAGTGATTTTGTGGCATTGCACCTCAGACTATCTAACTTACACATCTTTCATACTTTGCGCTACAGAACGGTATGCCTAGAAGGGTCCCATATTTTGGTTCCACCTTTGTTTCTCTCTTTTCTTTCCTTGATGGCGATTTGAAGGGTTGGTAAAATTTGGGCTGTTTAAATGCAGCAAAACTGAAACGTAATTCATTCCCAGTAGGATTCGTAGTCGGGACCAAGCAGACGAATGAGGATGTCGTGTAGAACTGGTTTACTAGAGACCCTCATCCATCCAAGCATACACTGGGCCTATCGGGCACATATCAACCTACGAAGTTTTGCAACAAACAAATGTACTACTTTTGTCAAGAGGTAAGTTCATCGAATCATGGACGAAAAGCACCTGATTTTTCTTTTCAAGGGATTGAGGTATAGCAAAAGTAATCAAACCTCGTGAAGTAGCTTGTCAAACAAGGATGGCCTTATATGTCAATTATGCAATGGCTTCCCAAAGTAAACCAAATATTGCGAGATATGTGGACGTTTTCAAGTCTGGAATACACTTGTCACCGATTATTAGTTATTTTCCTACAGCAACTTAGGATTTCCATTGCCGTTAATGAAATTCGAGGAGTAGATAGTAAGATTCTGAGTGGCACCAAATAGATGAAATTAGAACGCAAAATCTGATATCGGGGACTTCGACTGTACTGGGGCAAGACATGCTGCGACGACATGCGCATTCTGCCCAACAGTGTGACTCTTAAAAGCTCAAGCTATGGTGACTGCAAAAGAAGAACTAACAGACAAAGAATTTGCAGGAAAATTGCTGTGAAAATATATGGATTGTGTCGTGTGTTTTGCCGCAGTTCGTTCTACTGGCGCATATTTGCATTGTCGTTGTTGGACTGATGAGAATATGAGATATTTCCATAGGTTAATTTCAAATCCCTCAATGGGATTCACACGGGTCCGGCTTTTTAATACTCGTCTTCAGACCAGTACATTACGGATATCAATTATTTTTGTGGAATTTCATAATTTTAATCCTCAGTGTTAATAGTAAGGCAAAAGAATGAATTCGGATTTGGATATGAAAGGACTAATCACTAGATTCACAAATCCTGTCTATTTGTCTTGGTACCTTGGTAACCTTAGGCTGAGGAAATTGTAGAGCTTTGGTGAAAGTTTTGAGGTGCAGGATATCCCAAATGGATTTAGTTCATACAGTATCAGTTCATTTGTTGCCTCATATTATCTGTAGTAGATTCAGTGATTTTCTTCTGTTGCTTTCAGAAAGTTTACATTTGCGCAGTATGTCCCGGCACTCTAAATAAGCAGATTCAGCACATACTTCCTCTCAATAAAATTGAAATTTATCGGTTTATGTCATTTCACGAGATTGTCAGAAAGCGCTTAATCAAGAGCTCGTCGTCGTGAGCTTTGCACATGGGTGTCAGGCGTTCGAATCTACTCATCGCTGGTCATCTCATGGTTTGACAGCTATTCAAAGCAAACTCCAATGTTGCTTTGCAAAGCAATGGAGGTAAAATGGTCACAAAGGCTAGGGGTTTATAATGCGAACCATACAGAGAATCCGCTTTGTTGTAGCGAATACGCAAAGCACATCAATACTGAAAGACAGGCAAAAATAGTACGGAATTCCGGAGGCATAGTTTGGATAGCAGAACGCTTTATTCTCTGAAGCGGAGAGAAAATATCCGACGATAAGTCATTTAATTATTTTGCTGTTACTATGGTAGTCAAAATGCATCGCATTACCGCCTTCACTGATAATTTTCTTATTAGTAAATCCGCATTTTTATGAAAGAATGTTGAGTTAAATAAACGTATTACGAATTACGTCCATGATAGGGTCATTGTTGTTCTGCACATCACAAGTTGCTGATTTTAGTCGAAGAAGCACGGTGCACTAAAATCTTTAACAGGGATATCTAGTATGGTAAAAGTAATATTCAGATGAGTTTACTTTTGCATAACGGTGACGTCGACCGTACGGTCTTCATCTCATCGACCACGATAAACATTTTGGCGCTCTCTGCTTTAAATGGCTCTAAGTTTCCCAACTTCGTCTGTTGATACCGAGTCATCAACAGAAATTCGGAAAGGGATGATAACCTTGATTCGGAAAAGCCAGTGGATAGCTGACAAACTGATCCAGCTTCGACAGACGTGCGGTTGTGCATGAACTTCGTCTAGGTGGTTTATCCTGACAACCGACCGGTAAATTAGAATGATCTACTAAGTTGAACTTAAGTGTTTGCAAATCTATCGACAGCAGAAATCCAGGACCGCCTACTGATCGCTTGGAACGGAACCTACATCGGGGACTTTGAGTAATGTCAAATTACTTCTGAGCAAATGAGGTGACCATCTTCTAGCAGTTCAGAAGAGCGCCTTCCGCTTCTCCTTGTCCATGCTCCTCTGGATACTACGACACACTTCAAAAGCTGGATCCAGTTTTGAACCTTGGATGAACGAGAAAACAGATCCAGTTCTTACATACTAAGAAGCTTCATTACGAGACATCAATTGTGCTGCTTGCGCCCGAGGCAGTTGCATTGATTGTGATCGACTGTAATAAGGCGAGGGCCAAAATTGCTAGGACTTACTGAAATAATTCTGACTGGAGCATTACGCGGGTTACGTTAGTCAGAAAATCAGAGCAACCAAAGTCAAGTACGGGTTCATTTGTCGGGCACTTGCTTGTATGCTGGAAGGAAAGAAACATCACTGAGGCAATAATTTGAGACCAAATGCAACAGCGATGTGTTTGGCTTTCTCGTTCATTGGTCATCAGTATTCACATGGCCTCTTTTTGCAGTTGTTGGCTCCATCGAAGCCATACCAGTGTGTCAACTGATTGGCACACTTTTCCATATGGTTCGAATAAAGTTTGTCAAGTATAACCGTAAACCTTCTCTGATTAGGCGGAACTAGCCAACCATGTAAAGCGGGGCTTATCAACCTCGGATCAGGTTTAGTCACGATGGTTTGAAACAGTTATTGAAATAGGGCGAGGCTTGAACCAACGATACTGGTTTCAAACTTTTGGTCAGCTGTTTCGGTTGTTCACCTGTCCATTGCTGATTGCTATGGCGGAGGTGTACCAACAAGTGCTATTCTCTCTAATCGGATTGGTATGCAGCCAACCAAGTATGAGTTCATTCTTTGTTACGAATTCATATCGGATAGTTTTGCCAATCACAGCCGACCTTTATTCACTAGCACTTACAGCTTCCAAACAAAGGAGATGCTAAATATAAGCCTGCCCATTTAGTGTCTAATTTCTTTTGATTTCGGACGGTTTCTCGGAAGTCCTTATCATACGTCCTAGAACATGAGCTGACAGAACCCTCGTCAACGAGCTCGCGGTTCGGTTTATCTCACTATCATACAATATAAGAAGTAAACAGAGATGAATGGTCCTATCTCTAGTGTGTAGTTGTGATAATAATTTCGGCTATCACTGGTTTGGAAAATCGACCATTAAATGGATGTCTTTGTCTAACTGGTTTGCGATTTCTTCAACCTGTTTGTGTAGCTTGACAGTTATAGTGCATGGTTGCGATGTTGATAGCTTTGAAACCAGCGACAGTGTTGTGAAATTGTAAATTTTTATTTGTGATGATCGCAAAAGAAGGCCTTGTGGATTTGCAGGATTTATTCATCTCGTCGGCGCAAAGCGCATCCCAGTAAATTGACTTAGAACTTTCAAGAATCCATACTGATCAAAGTATTTCAGAGTTCTCGTATTCACCGCTGTTTCTGGACAACCTAGATGAGGAAGTGAACAAACGGTTTGCTCCAAAATGGCTAATCAAAGTCACCCTAGTTTCGTCCTGGTGTTTACCAGTTAGAGAAAATTTCAGCGGTCCTATTCACGTGAGTGCAGTCCGGACCTAGATGGGTGTTGTCACCATGGGCAATCCCCGCAATCTGTTCTGCTTCCCACAGATCGTCCGTAGAACAGCACTTGGTACGGGGGAAAAATTTGAAGCTGACTGTTCACTCATCCACGAGCAAAAACCGACGAACTTGACACAGAACTGTACCAAACAATCCAGCTGATTTCAGGACCATATTTACTCCAGCATCATCCCCGTAAATCAGTACACATGTCAGTACATCTATCTTTTGGAGTAGAACCAAAAATGCGAAATAAGCTCTAACATGTCAAAGAGCTAGGCCCTAATCGTTTTTCCTAATTATATATAAGGAAGCGGTAATGTTTCCTAAAGTAAATGTGAATTTCTTCTCACTGAAATTTATTCTGCGAATGAATTACATCTCTGTGGGGTTGCCATGGTAACTGGACCAGCCTCAAGTTAAAGGCCTTATCAGAGCAAAATGTGTACTTTACTATATGGTGCAGCGCTTTTTCGATGCACTCCGAACCTCATTCAGTACAGAGTTCTTAGCTTGTCTGATGGAGGCGAAAGTCATTCAAGGTTTGCACTCTGCCGGTTGTACAACACTGGCGGAAAAGGGGTCTGGTTTATGAAGAAAACCGATGGGTAGCAGCGCCATTGTTTACGGAAAATAGCCACCACGTACTTAGAAACCCGCATGATCTTCGACTTACTTTCAGTGTTCAGTTTCAAGAAGGCCTTATTCATCATCAGCTAAGCATTATTGGTCTACGAAAACCAAATATAAGGGATGCGACCAAGGAATTTAATGTTTCAAAGTTTCGCTCCCAGGGGTGTCCGCTGGAACGTTAGCCAAAGGTATTCACTTAGCAGTTAGTTTGCTCCTTCCACGGTGAACATTTCACTAACATCAGTGAGTGAAACGATGCAGATTGTTATTTTATAATCAATGATGCTTATTTTCTTTCTTCACAACCATTGCTTCTCGCTTCCTATTCCCAAGATCTACTACTTGCAAGGGCCTCACATATTAGGCTGACATTTGTTTCCCGTCAACTATCGACGGTTATAAATCAATGGCCCATTTGTTTGAGAATGCACAAGTAAACAGCCTCTAGTTGCTAATCCTTGTAATGTTTTTCATTGGAAGAATTAAATTTGAAAGGACGACGAATGTTTCTTTTAAACACCACCTCTTTTGTGCCATCGCACCAATCACAAATACTTAATACACCTGCATGACTATATCGAGAACAGTGGGATAGTGACAACTATTATCGTTTTCTACATACATATATGAGTTTAAATCTGACAACCAAAATTGTCGTCAAAAGGACGGGTTAGCATCACCTCATTGCTAGATGACATTTTATTAGTAGAGTTAGAAAATAGTCCACTCGAATCGTCAGTTCAAACACTTCATTTATACAAACGTTATGTGGATTACATTTTTGATGTAATCAACCTTTTCAAGAGAATTAGCCAACCACTGAATAAATTTAACTCAGTGAGAATTTTTAAAAGAAATCAAACTGGAACAACTCAAATGTAAAATTTGCAACAAAGATGAATTCGAACAGTGAAATAAAATTTATTGGCGTACTATTAAATCGCGGAGAATACGGCTTAGTTCGATGATTAGCACACAGTGGAATGAGCAAAACATCTATTTTCATGTTTCTGCACCTCACAGTTTGAAGGGGAAAATAATCAGATACATAAAACCAGAGCAAAATTATTTGCACAGAAGTTGGGCATGAGGGAGAACTTTAGACAATGAAAGGGTCACATACATTGAAAATGGCCACCCAAGTCTATTAGCTGATAGACTAATGAAGACGGAGAAGAAAATTACAAGGGGTATGGTGGTAGAGTGAAACCTAGTGAACATTTACACGCTATTCCGTGGTCGCACGAAGAAGGCTTACGAGCGCTAAAAATAGACAGCTTAAGCAGCCTAGCTTCGAATCCTATTCAAATCCTACCCCTTGGTGTCAAGACGGTTGAACGAGGAGGTTCCTGATTCTGCGGTCCTGTTCTGTGTAAAGTCATTCCTATGGTCCTGCGGGTCATTGCACATTGGCCTCAGGACCAGGTTTTTGTCTGAACACATCCATGAGCACCACCCTGAATGGTTAAGCATTGGAAGAATTAAGCCACTTAACAGTGTGGTAGTCTCACACCATGCGTGTAACCCAAGCTTTTCTGCTTTGTATAAACTTCGCGGTCAAAAGTCTGGACTGGCAGAGTGCTCTGCCCTGATTAGTGCGGATGCAGTCGTAATCCATTTTTACAGTCCTACACTCTGTGTGCAAAAAATAATTTGTGGGTTGATCGTCAACTCCGCTGATCCACCCTCCATCTAAATGTAAAGGCTAAACCAGACAGCACTTGACACAACACGTTCATCCGTTTTCGGGTTGTGCACTGAACACCACCAATCCTTTCCCACCCGTATTTCTATCTAACTAATCCAATGCCCTAAAATTTTCCCTAATGTATTGTGAGGTATTGAGATATGTGTGAATCCTTGAAAACGAGCTTGTTCACCAACTTGTATATTCTCAATATTGTCTTTCTGCCACACTACCGTTTATGTCATTTGACTGAACTTAGACTCTATTATCCCTGGCCATTCTTTAGACTCGGCTTCTCGAAAGTATTGTCATTTTGTACCCATACACACAGCTAGCATTATTCCAAATCGTTGTACATCGAAATCTTGTTTGATTGGATCCTCTCTTGCGAAGGTCGTGTCACTGCACCAATTTTCAAGTGGTTCGGTCAATTTCGTTCGTACACACTTAATACCACTTATATATCCTAGTTGAGACATCGACAGTTGAAGGTGCTTTCTGATACACCGAATTGCTATTTCCACTGGACAGTTGTACTTAGAAGTGCATGGATGACAGTCTTGTGGCAGAAACCTCACAAATTAAGGTTTGTACCATTTCTTACTTTCATTGATTGATGTATTCCGGTTGTACTTTATCTTCGGGTAGCCTTGATTTTCTTTGTATTGTATCCGAGACTTCAAATGTCACGTACTGGTTAGGCTCCATCACGGGAATTAGGTCCACCTAATTCCACAGAAAAGGAATTAACAGGTAACCTTACACGAATAAATCACGAGGCCATTTTGGGTGTCAGAATTCTGCTAACTGCGGCTTTCAATGTGTCGGGCCCCGGAAACAATGTACGTTGATGTTTCATTACCTGTGAATCCGAATACCAGCAGTCTAACTCGATCGGCTAGGGCCAGCTTACTGATCAAAGCTTTCATACGGTTTCGCAGTGTTTCAGAATGAATGCCTCGTCCCATTCGCGGAGCCAATGACTGCTTTAGAGGTCATCATATAAAAAATTGTGTCCGCACCACATGACCCTACCACCATACTCCATTTAAGTCTGGTGCTCCCTAACATTGCACTCCGGCTCATACATATTGTCTATAACCCTAGAGTTGCTAAAGTTCTTCCCCATGGTATTCTAACAGCAACGTAATGGAATCGGTGCTCAAATATCACCAACCCTTAAACATCATTTTTCAGGTGTAGAGCAAGGCAAATCTTTCCGCTGGTGTGTAAGCTGATCCTCGATCGATAACCAGATATCACACAGACGCCACAGACCACCCAGCATTAGCAAAACTAATTGGGCCCTGTGTGCAATTAATGATGCATCATCTGTAGTACACCGATATGGCAAAACTTATGTACTTCATCGGAATCGTTCATCGTAAGAATCAGCATTTGTTTCTATGGTTCAGCCGATTGTAAAGCCACGTTCTGCACCTCAAAATCGGAATGGAATTTTCCAAGCAAGATAATATCATGCCAAGTTTGGTTTCTAAAATATTCCCAATAGAATTTGCTCGTTGCCAACATGCTCCAGACCGTATCACTGGATTTGCTTTTAAAAAAGTAATATTCCCCATTCGAAGTAAGAACACTCCTTTCTTTGTAATGATTCAAATTGTAATTTGAGAAAACTGGGGTTTTCGAAACGATCAGGTGGACAATTAGGATACGTAATGGTTATACGCATTGCAAGGGACAATTTGTCAAATATCAATGTCTCTGGCTTCAGAAATCATCAGTTCATTGAGGGATCATGGGCGTGTCACTAAATTCGAAGGCTAACCACACATATGAGACAAATTTCTAAACATAATATGGCTCATTTACTTCAATACAGAAATACTTTTTATCTGTCGTATTTGAGCTGTTCTGTTATGATCCCCCATGAACATAAATACCGTTGCATGTCGGATGGCATCTAATGTTGATAACAGCATGTTACATAACTCATATTAAACAAGAATCACAATAGCATGCCTAACTGTTGCATTCATATTGATGGAAAAATGCATATTCTCTCGAGAACAACATTCTCACAACTATATGCACAAACCACAGTGTCCTCATCTCATTCGTTCAATAAGTTCGGCTTTTGGCTTGTGTAAAATTTCTTTCACTACAAAATACTTGTGGACGGCTTAGCCACTCGTCTTTGAATGTCGCCAAGCATATTAAACACTCGAAGTAACTCATAGGAATGCTTCTTGATAAATTAACCACAAAAGCTGTTTTCGGCGATTTGGGGACCTTCTTTGCAACGTAAAGACAATATGCCACATGGATGGAGATTAACCAATTGGTTAAGCTTTGAACAAACTGCAGACACTAAAGAATACATTTAAAAAACTTGTGTATTCTTGCCAAATTCACAAACCGAAACTTACCGCTGTTGTGCTATGGACGGGCCTCACTCAAATCCTGAGCCCTACCACGGCCGTGCAACTTACGTGCTCCGGCCTCACCCTCGCTCTCTACAAGACTCTGAACTACTGATTCCTATTACACATAGATTCATGGGACAAATCAAGTAGTCGGAAAATTATTTGAATTACGAGCAGTGCTTATGGGTACCTCATCAATTTCCAAATTAAATAGTGATTCGTCAGAAGTTATTCGTCGATTAGATGGAATCAAACTACGGAATGACAAGGGTTAATGCCAGTTCCATGCTTAGTATTTTTGCAGTATGACGACGAATGTTAGGACGTGAATTCTCTGGAGGTACACAATGGACCGCATCATTTCGGTCGAAGGAAACAACGCACTCGGCAGATTGCTTTTCAAGGACTCCTATTCTATTGTATTATTGAGGCTGGTTTTGGCGGCAAATTCTCTGTTGAATGTTTTTTGATCAGTCGCCGAAAGGATTCCCTTCGAAGTGCAAAGATTTTCATGCGGCTAACAAATATTATGGGATTCTGAGAAAATATGCATCAGCTACTGCAGAATTCAAGTTGATTTCAGTTGGGCAAATGTATGTCCCATTCTGAAACTAAGGTTTCAAATTTTTCATTTGGTTAAAAACGGGTTTTTAAAAATTGAAAAGGAATGTAAAAAGAAAATTACATTGGGACATTGCCTAAATATTCATGAAGATGGAAAGAAAGAATACAATTATTTCTAATCTTAAGGTAACTTCAAGGACCATTCCAGATGGCTTAAAAAAGCTCCAAAAACATTCTATACCATGTGTGACACGGTTTCGGAGCTACATCAAAACGACTCGAAATTATATCAAAAATTTTAGGAAGTATTATTCAGAGGACTTATTGAGATCGTGTTCGCACAGGCTTGGAACGTGATCCATGGAACAGGGACACTTTTGTGCGTGCGTATCCTAAAATGCACTGTAGATCTATATATTTCCGTAAAATCCTTGGGTAAATTTGCTCCTGATAAGTCATTTGAGACAAGTGTACGTTCTTACCGAATTCCGAATATTTTTAGTGTGAGTCCGAATGATTCTGACACAATTGTAAAGCATTGGGGAAATGATATATAAGAAGTATAGCCAGCTTCCAACTACTTCGATAAACCCAAAATGGCAACGTGAAAATGTTCACGGAAGAGATAGTAAAGCTGAACAGACGAATGTGAGCGAAAGTCCAAATGGAACAAGCATCATTTAGACTTAACACAAAAAATATGGACTCAAAGACCACATATTTGCATGACCGAGTTAATGCAATAGAAGTCCGTACACTACCGACCGCTCTCACTAGCGGAACTCAATAGATACTGTCGAGTGAACAACCGAGTGTAACCAGTCCACGTTATCGGTGCCTCGACCAGAGATTGAAACTTTTATGAATGTTCTGAATTAAGTAGCCATTTTAGCAGCACTTACTATGTTAAATCGGTTGAAAGCCGGTGAACTGGGTCAATATGGTAATCTAATTACTCACACTGTATAACGCCTTTTGATAACATTTCTTCTTCACAATCTTAATCAGTCAGCCACTGCATGTTAATTATCCTATGGAAGAGACCATTATTCTCAGGAAATGAAAAAAATATGTTTGGTGTTTGATCGTCCGGTGGTACTACGTTTGCAACTGTTGTAGATTTACGAAGTGCTTGTGAGTTGATTTGTTGAAACATCTACTTCTTTGAGATTTATCCTCATTTCAAAATAAAAATGGTAATGTCCAGGTGAATTGTGCGCCCTTCAATATGCGATAAGCTTTTTGGCAATCTTTTACATCATTACCGGACACTCCGTTGATACGTAACTCGGCAAAACGACACAATTTCTGTTGGCTTATTAAAATGCCGTGTTCTCTGAGCGTAGGATGTTTTCAAATTTACTCATATACTGAAGCATGGATCCAGTCAGAATGCTGTGAAATCTTCTAGTCAAAAAATTCATTCATCATGGATCAGTGCTTAATGCAGAGTCAACCGGACGAACTCGGATGGCTTAAAAGGAAAAGAAGTTGTAGTGCATCGGTGAGAACCTGGTGTTTGAACTTTGACTAAGCGAATTGTTCAGTCGACAAGTAGCAATCGGGTTTTCTTCCCGAGTAGCCCGATTTTCTCGAGGCGTTTTACTCAGAATGCCGACTCAAAGCCAACGCTTGTTGGGCATCTCAGCAGCTGATAAGAAATGTAAGTCTCGTGCAGTGTTTGGCCTCGCACCACACGTTTAGTGGTCCAGGATGCAAGTGAAATATCACATTTTCTTAGCCTTACAATTCATGGTGTAACTTGCACACATTATAGAAATAACGAAATTTGTAGATCTAAAATATGGTGCCTAGCCATGAACAAGACAGTCCCAGGTTCACGGACGTGACGTTTGCGCATTATCCTTGTGACGACCCAAGGACTTAGCAGAATTTCCTCATTGACCGTGGATCTTTGAAATGTGATTTTATTCGGAAGACGGTAGCGCGGCCTTGCAGTCCTGAATCGCCTCCGATAACAGTCAAAGCCGACTAGTGCCTAATGAAAGGTTGCCTTCAATCGGAATATTAAGAAACGAATCTTTTTTAGTCACTTGTATCCGGAGGTCATTCGAGCAGTTTCATTTTTCAACGAGACATGCACTGATAGGATTACCATTTTCTGTTTTGCTTTTTTGTTTTAGACCGACGGCACTGTTGAGAGCATAAAATTCTGTCCTGTGAATCCGTCTTTCCTGAGCTCCTACTCAGTCTATATTTGGATGGTTATAATTTTTCTGTATGGTCTTATTTGTGTTAATCAATATGCACCAAGCTGTCTTGCATTTTGGCCCACAATATGCACCAATAATTTAACTCCAAGGTGAAATTAGATTTTGGATAGTGAGTCGCTTATTGGACTCAATCATACAAGTTGGACTTAAATTATGAAAGGCACTTCATGGACCTGAATGGACGAAATACTTTTTATAACTTTATAAAGCCAAAAATCCAACAAGTGAGTTGGAATTGAGAAATACGAAATTTTTCATGCTTCTTATTTCGAATTCTATGCTGCACACCTGATGAATGCTTCGTCAAATTGTATGTTGTTGTTTTAGGTAAGTGGGTTTCAATTTACTTCGTTTGTACTCACCACATTTGCAGTTTCTGAGAATCTACGATTTGCAAATTTTAATCCACTCGTTGATATTGTGTTTTGATTGTAATGGAGCTACGAATGCAGGTGTAAACCGGAAGAAAACCCACCACCTATTAGTGTGAACAACGATGGAGCTTTGGTCGGACACGCTGCGAATTTGTTTTGTGTAAATGCAAAAGCAGTTTAGAATTTGCAATTCCAGCGGTCTATTCTATTTGTGAATGAGGTATTTGTTTCAATGCACAGTTATTCGTAATTATTTAACTACATAGTAATAAATCGTACTCCCGACTCTTGTCTCCTAATAGTAGAAACAAGCACATTTGTCTTGTTCATTTTACATAAGTTAGTAAAAATTGTTCGGTTGTTTTTGAAAGGATTGAAGAATCTGGATTTTACTCCCCTAGATTGGTTGCTTGTGCAGTTCCCATCAATTTCGTAATGGAATTCCCAAATGAGAATGTAAGAAGTTTCTAGCGAAACTCCTACTAGGTGAGTAAGCTAAGTCTTGTCTGTTGACTGCCTTACGAAGCGGCAGTGCTATTGGCCTGTCTTTCACGGCATACAAAGCCACGCGGGTTTGGTCTGGTTGATGCAATTTTACTTATTTAGTTACTTGTTGGAATGTGGTACGAAATCGTACACCTAAATGAAATGATAGTTTTTGGCACATCGCAACGGATACCGAGCACAAATGTTACAGTACAAGAAAATCTATGAATAATTTGATCTCACAAGTCTGTCCGGCAGTTTCCGAAGCATATTTTAGAAAATGGTCGAGGAAGAAAACGAACAATGACTTAAGTACACTCATGGTCCAAATAGAATATTGTTTTCTCAAAATGACGTCACGTTTTTGGTCCGTTTAGCACATGAAAAAGGTAGACAAGAATTTTTTCCATTAGATATTTTCAGCCGTCTGTTGTTAGGATTCTGTCTGCTATCGCTGCTGGGCTGCATGTGTATTTAACAAAATACACATTTGACTAAACCGTTTTCTATAATCGGGCCCAACAATTTACACACGTACTGCATGCTTTGCGGAAAGTTTTGTACAAAATCTGCTCTTTCTAAGCCAAAACCACTCAGTATGTGATTTTCAAATGATGAAGAAAAGACGGTGGACTGGCAAAAAGCTTTAAACGACCGAAAACAACGCATGAGAGAAAATTTAAGGAACATTTTATAAAAAAAACTTTAAATTTTCCATTTCGCATTTTGCAGTAACCAGAGCAGATTTAGGCAAGCGTTTCTATATTATTCCACGTATTGATTTTGATGAGTTTCACCGTTGAGCTTGTTTGCTATCCACTCGTAGATTAGGTTTTAGAGGCTGGATTCCGGTAATCAACTTTGGCATAAGTGGAACAGATAGCCCTTCCACAAATATCTTTATTTTGTTGAAACATTTATTTAAACATCTGCACCAAACCGCCCAACTAATTGATCCGGTATTGGCCTTTTCCAGTTTGACATATTCGGCCATTTCTATTTTCACGAAAGTTTGGGAATGCAGAAAGTTGTTGTTCGTTTATCATCAACTTATACCCAGAATGTCAATTAGCATTAAAGCAAATAACTTGGTATGATTAGATTATTAGAGCTGCTATGGATCCGATTTCATCGATGTATAATATGTATGATTACCATTCCATTTATACTACGCCAATCTTAAATCACACGAAGCTCTCATGTAATTGCATTTCAGATGCCATAATGGACGGTGAGAGGAAATAGTTCAATTGATTATCTTATTTCGCGCAGATTGGAACCTCTCTAGATTTGTGTGAACAGTTTAATGTTGATCATGTTTGTTTAAGTGTCACTGTTTCATCACTCAAATCAGCAACCAGCTATTTTTGCAATTCTCAATTAACATTAAACCCATTGTATTTTTCCGTCAAGCGGAGTTCGGAATACCCGAGTTTTAAAATTTTATTTTCGCCGGAGAGGAAACGTTTTCGTTGGAAATCAGTTCGCCGATTGACTTTGTTAAGACATTCATAGGGAATGTATGACCGTAAGATTAGGATTATTCGCCACCTCTCCATTGGGTCAGACTGCTTGTCTGCTAATGAAGTGGCAGAAGAAAAATACACCAGGGTTTGGAAATAGAAACAAGATCTCTTTTTGACAGCTTATTGTTTGGGTCAGATAGCAGGTGAAAGTTATTTTCCCGACGCAAATTTAACCAAATATTTGACAGGAAGATTTGGTTCAAGCGACTTAACCAAGGTCATTTTATTGTGTCTCTGTAGAATGAAACTGGGAGCATATTATCGCGCAAAAGTTGGATAGCAGGAAATTGGTTTGTATGTTTATGTCCGCCGAATGACTTGAAAAGCAAAGAGCTCAGATTTCTTAAGAACGTTAAAGTTTTCATTGCAAACGTTTAGTACTTCTGAAATTTGTCACACGTTAATTGATTTATGCAGGCGATGTCAGTTGCTTTGACAACTTTTATCCTTTTATTAACAAATATTTCAGCCAACTTCATTCTGTTCACCTTTATTCCTGTTCTGGTTTTGCGGTTTTACCTCATCCCTTGCTATTCCATTTTCCTTACTCTAAAACAATCATTTTTAGTAGATTCCGCAAAATAATTTCTTGAGAATCACTGACATGCCCAAACACGAGTTGTTTGAAATGATGGTATATTTGACTTTCAGCAACCAGACATTATGGAATATGAAGGGCAAATTAGTGACCTCTCCAGATCTTTGCCTCGTTCATCCAAGTGGTTCGTCAACAGTTGTTGACAGACAAACAAGACGTCATCTGTGGAGATTTAAGTATTATAATTATTTTGCAAACAAGTATTATTAATGCTGTCGTCAAAATAGCTTTTGTACTCGAATTTAAATCATTTTATATCTGACAGAAGCAACTCTCGAACTTTGTAAGTCGGTTGTTTATGCAACGGGTTTTTGACTGGAGCATCAAAACCAAAAATGGACACGTAAGACGGGGTTGACTGATAGCAAGCTCAGTCTAGTCCATTAGCATACTGGGTTTTAACAGGAATTTCAAAGTTTCCACAACGTTCCGCCGACGTGTAATTCTCCAATAGGCACCCTTCCAGTACTGTAGTGCCCTTCTAATATATCTTGTCTCGCCATTTTAAAAAGACCATTGGGAAAGTGGACAGTTTTGTAAAGACGTAATGTATTGCTAATCAGTGCTATTGGGAGTAAAGAACACATGATTTATTTGACCCTGTCTAATAAAATCGAGTAAAAGTTCCAATTTTGTATCGTTCGTTTTAAAAACCTATTGAATGTGGAAGTTCACTAATTCATTCGGCGGAACGGAGCTGCATGTCAGATGCAGGTTTATGGACAAAAACACTGAGCCGAGAGGTCGTGTGGATTGCGACAATGAAAGGTTGCACCGAAACCAGTTTTCAAAGGAACAAATTAAAATTTCGAGATAAACAATTTTATCCATAAAACCTTGCGAAGTCGATTATAATACAGTTATTTTTTCATAGGAAGGGCTTATTTAACGAAAATCCTTTCACTATGTTGTCGTAAAAGTTTCACTCCATTTGAAGTTATTATACTGTCAGTATCACGGAACCGTTTCTGAGACGGTAACTGTAAAAGCATGAGCAATGCAGCAACCAGCACCGATATCTTGGAATTTCGTTAACTCTCCAACTTTGTTACCGAGTGCTAATTGCTAACTAGTATGGATTATACAGTTTGTGGCCATGTATGCGGGCCGATAAGCACTGGAAACATATTCATATGTTCCCCCTGTGCGCCGTTGTGCTGTATGGCAGGGAAAAGCAAACCACATTAGGGTGTGGCTTCAAAAGACGTTAACCAACACGAATAAATCCTTGATGGACCATGAAAATCACCCACTATACAACAGCCGTGTAAAACAGAAAAACGTAAAGCGTTACCTCAAAATTTCAAGGTGGTCTAATAAAATTCAATTGCAGAGCTCTTAAAAGGATTAGGAAGTTGTTCGTCCGTGCACGCGAGACAGCCGGCTTTGTGAATGATGCGAATTTACAATCAAGCTGATAGAAAGCAAAACGTTAGTCCCTTAGATGTGAGTTTGTCTTAACCATACATTTTCACTAGTCTCCTAAAAAATGGAAAACACTGATTGTAATTTGTCTCTCGCAAAGAAATAACCTCCTAATCTACTACAATTTGCCCAAGTTATGTGACTGACTTCTGTCCTTCATTTATGATGAAGAGCAATTGCTTCTAAACATCGATGGATTGCATTTGACCGCTGATCAGTGGTACCCTAATGTGCCTGTCCCAGATAATATTTGACTAATAAAAAATCTCCTTGGGCGAGCACAATGATGCAGCTAGATATCATTTGTCTGGCGATCACCTCAAATCTCTGGTGTGATAGAACAAAACTTGCTTTAACGAGCATTATGCGTCACGTTCATGTGATATTTGTGAAGGCTGCAAGGTCTGTACATTCTTAGTCTTCGCTGTCCTACAGGACATTGGGTTTTTGGAGTAATGCTGAACACTGGCGAGCATCACAAACAATTATTCTGGACATAGATATGGAAAGAGGCGGAGATCACACTCGATGAAGCTACAACGCAACATAAGGAGACGAGTGAAGCGAGGATACATCCATGTATGCTTTCAGATTACCAGAGACAGAATAAAAGTATTATCTGAATGACAAACTTCTGAATTACATAATTAGTTTGGACTTCTGGTGCATCTTGCAGCATTACAAACAGTAGCATATATAAACATATAAATATATATACATGTATATCAGACAAAGATATCATCTGAGAAGCGCCTATGATCGAATGAGACTGTTTTGTGTTTCTTGTTCATGAGTCGTCAGGGTTTTGGCAGGTGGGTTTTTAAATGTCAGCTACGGTGAAGCTATGACCACCTACTTTGTGCGAGCTACATGCGACCTTTACTCGCAAATCGAAAAAGCGGAATGATCACCTAATATTGTACAGTTTGTCTAATTGTTTAGAGATCCATCATTTGACAGGGTTTACTGATTGTATCTATTTCTGTGTTTCTGTCCATTCGCTTGGATCTTTTGGGCGCCCATGGTCATTAAATCAATAAACTATTTAGCCACCAGTCCTATTGTCGTTCGTCTCAATAGCTCAGGTTCGTCGCCCTTATTGCTACTTGCTCGAGGAGGGGTTAGAATAAAAACAGTCGGCTGAAACAAGCGAAATACTTAGTGAGTAATATGCAAGAAGTTAAGCATTGAACACACCATTCTTCTCTGTATTTTTCGGCATGGTTAGAATTTCACTCGGTTTCGGCACTCTATTTAACAATAGTCACTAGGTTTCTATCTGCCACTGTCCAATCAAAAACCCTAAATTTGGAAGATTTTTTCTCCACTGTAACACACAGTAAAGTATATTGAGAAACCAGGTAAGATCTGTTACCAAACGAATGCATCATATTTGAAATCAACATAAATATTACTGAGTATCGCTTTAGAATGCCTTTAACGGTCACCAACGTGCACCTCAAATGAATCCTGAAAGAGAATTTTCAGTATCCAGCTCGAATGATTTTCGTTTCTCAGTTCCGGAAGCATGTCGTAATAGGAGTTGCCTTTATCGCAAATTGGCGCACAATTATTAATCCTTCTTCTCCTGTAATCTTCCGCAAAACTTCCAAAACGCATTAAGGAATCGGCACTTTCAGTGATTAGCTGTTCTTAGCATATATACACATATATACGTGCATGTATGAGTCATTGTGATCTCACGTATTTCTCTGGTCTTTGCTGAGGTGTCCATGGATTATGCACAATTGCAAACGGTTTCCTGACCCTTATAATTCGATTTAAGCTAACCTTCAGTAACAGAGCAAGCTGTGGTTAAACTGATTGTTAAACATAGGCACTCATCGTGAACACAAATCGTACATATGCAGAGTGACTGAACTTCTGAGGGCCATCGCACAATAATCATCAAATTCTTTGATATTAACTGACAGACAACTGTCCATAGATTACCTTCTAAGGCGAGTAAGAGAGACAACAGTTTGGGTTTCCGTCAAGGTTGGCAAAACTTAATGGACTTTAATTTAGTCAAGTCCCATAATTTTTGCTTTGACGGTGAAATCTTCTCGAAAAGTGCAGGGGAGGGACCAATTTGGGGCAACCAGCAAATTTTCCAGGTGCGCTTTCAATGAATTTAGCACTGAGAATATGAATAACTTACTAGACAGCATCAAACAAGTTATATTTTTCAAAGGATTCACTGAATCTTGTCATGCATATTCCCTACTGTGTTTCACGTTTGAATTTTCAGAGGTACTGCAATGCCTGCAATTAACCTGCACTAGAGTGCACAGTACCTTCATCACTTCACTGTTACCCTTAAGCACTCACAGTCACATTCCCTGACTCAGTTGCGCACTCCCTCGCTCATTTAGTGTCCGAAAAGACTAAAAGCTACTTCTAGGTACCATCTGGCATGAATAGAAATAACCGTCGAAATGCATTCAGCCTCATCAAATGTAATCTACCCGGTCTACTGTAAGTGAACTCATGATTTTGTGAACGGAATTTGATGCTAAAAATATAATCGAACTCAACGATGATGAATTGTACTCAAACGGATGATTTCTAAAACTGTGAAGTTTGATTGCACATATCTCTCCAATTACTCAGAACGGATCGAATATGGCTTGCGAGATTCAGATAAACTTGGTAGTCCATTTCTACTGGTGCCAGTCATCGAAAAATGTCCAACCATTTTGCAAATTTTTGCGACCGTCTCTCCAAAATATGAAATCTGTGGTGCACAACTTTATGGTATTTCGGATTCTGACCAGCCAAATTCAGTACACGCGTTCCATCTTTGCACGTGCAAAAGCATCATATTATTCACAGACTTCATGCATTTCTTAAAGGTATATTTAAGGTACACGATTTTACCTGGTTGTCTCAAGGTACTGCTATCGACTCTTGGAAGATAAGGACATACGCGATGAGGTTATTTCGTAGGGGGCCCGTATAGACAGACCGCGAACTCTGCAGTGGCGGTTCGCATTTGTTTCCGAGTTTCATTACCGTGAATATCGTAGACTAAACTCAAGACTCACGTACATGCCTGTTGTGTTTCGGTAGTGACCACATGGAGGAAAGTGCTGTTTCTCATCATCACCGGCCATATCGTTCCGCCTCAATGTTTTACGAAAGAAACCCAGTTTAGTGTAATCCACGGATGGTGTACGTTATATAAGCAGCAGACTAAAGGTACCGTGAGAAACGACAACAATTTCATTTACTAGGATGACTATACACTTTCATAATCCCATCTGATAACTCTTGCTTGAAACAAGCAGAAAAGAGTCGCGCAGATATATCGGATGTTCCGGACCGCAAATGCTGACATTGACTGACTTCTTTCCGCACTGACATATCTCAAGTTTTCACATCTCGGCCGTGTTGATTAGCTGCAATCTACCAGGAAAACTTTGGAATTATTAATAAACTCGGTCAAATCATTTTAGATGAGATAATCCATATTTGGGAGCCTTTCGGTTTAAAGATGGTACACATCTAAGATAAATTGGATCCACTGTTGACGGGCATGTTTGTGCAAGGTTTATTTTGTCAACAGATTCCAAAAACGGTAAGACAGTAACTGGTCGAAAGTTATGCAAGATGGATACACAAGGAAACTATTCGACCTCTATGACTCCTGAACTACAAAATATCACGCTCTTGGACAGATAGGTTGAATCGGTGAGGGTGGTGGATTGGACATCTTGCCATGTACCAGGAAGGGACTCTGTTATTTTTGGACTTACGGACACTGACCGCAAGTTGGGTAGCAGTCAGTTTTTGTTCCATTCATCTGTTAAGCTCATACTGTGCTAGGAAAATCGCAATCGGTACAGTTGACAAGTCAATATTGTGGAATTGAGGAATAAATTTTTCCGGTCCCATTCCACTCTCCAACATTCAGTTCACTGGCTAACAGCCGTTTGGTGACTGAAGTTTAACTTCACAAATGTTCTGACCCGCATCATAACATCAGCAACAATGCTAAAAAATTAAAATGGCTTTGTTTAGCTCGGGCAGAGTTTTTGTCACCTAGGCTTTGTCTTGAAATTTTCCCAGAAACACTAGCCAATTTTGCTTTTCTGGCTTGAGGATATGTTTGCCTTCTGCGATGCAGATGCTGATTTGATTTACTGATTATTCCAGAAACTGTTGGTAATTGTGCTAAACTTGGGTGTGGTAACATCTCGTCAGTATTTAGTCTTTGTTGATTATTCCAAACCGCATATTGGAGCCCGTGAATTATTAACTGCAAAGTACTTCTTTTAGACTGATATCAACGCTTGCTAACGTGTCAGTGCGACATCCGATTAGCACCGAACGATTATTAGATGGCATTCGTTTGTATACTTGCGGAAGCTAGCCCCAATTCATCAGAGATATTTTTATCAAAAACTGGTGCATCTGCCCAAAATAAGCCGTGAATATTGTCTCACAAAGAGAAAAGTGCCTACACGAGAATTGAATCCGCAAAATGGCTACCTTGATTTCAAAACGCAAACAATGTGTGCTCCATCTTTTATAACCTTTGTCAGAAGTGCAAGAAACAGCTCGATTCTTTTCTCAGACGATTACTGTTGCCCAAAGACAATGGCTATACGGTTTCTTAGAGCGTTATCACAATAAACTTCAGAAAAGCATAGCAGGTAAAACTCGGACGTACTTGATACATACATGTAGATGTACACATAATCGTGATGGTTTATTCTGCGCCATCTGGGCACAATGTCCAAATGTTCTGTCAATTATCATTTACATTAGGAAAATTTTTTCCTGGTCAAAAAGTACATGCTCAGGGAAACATTTCTATTTTGCAGTACCCGAGTCCAAATTCAGTGAGCCGCTCTTAAAATTTTTACTTCAGTTGAGCAAGAGTTTGCGGCTGTTTCGGTCTTTTGTTTAAGATTTTGGTTGAAGCGGTTCTCGATAAAGTGGATATGAATTTGCTAGGGTTCACATCCAACCTGAACGTCGTTTGATGCTCTTTAGTTCCAAACATAAATCGGAACGATTCTCTATTGCTTATTATCACAAACCAGCACTTGTTTAGAAATAATTCTCAAAAAATAGGCAATCCAATCTCAGAAAACTCTTATTGTTCCTGTGGAAATAAATCACCTGTTGCAAAAATTGGCTTGGATGCCCGAAATCAATGGTTTGTATAAATTCAGTCCAGCATAGTGCAAAATGGTCGAAGCAATTACAAAGTTAACTTTCATGTCAAACGGCGATAGCCAAAATATCTCTATTGGGTTTTGCAAAAGGAATTGCATCGATGAAGTATATCGGTCTGAATGATCACAAAATGACTTATGTGCTTTTACTCAAAAGTGACTCAATCGCTATGAAGACGTAAATGCACCTTCTAAAGCGTTCCTTAGCGGTCAGATTGCAATCTTGTGTATATGCAACTCTAAGTTTTTAACCGTTGGAAACGTATATAGTAAAATAGTGAGTTCACTTAAAACTGCGGTCGATCAGTGGCCGGAATTAACCGGAAGTGGTTTCTTTTGGCATATCTGCAGCATTTCATTGATGTCTGTATTCGACCATATTGTTTGCACTCAAAATAGCCCGGTTTAAAAAGCCTTGACTTTTCAGCAAAGGTATAGTAATGTGGCCAGAATTATTAGATGGACCATAATATAAAAATAACGGTGACAGACAACTCAATGTCAGTTGTTGAAAAACCATAATCGACCATTAAATGTTTGCTAGATTTAGTCTTTTCCATTGTTTTCTTGTATGATCAACTGTTCGTAGCGTGTCAAGTTGTAAACTACCTTGGGAAAATAACGACCGAAACAACTAAACTAGATCTCTGTGGATATCGCAAAGCAGTGCCGGTTTTGAGAACAAACTGTGTCCACCCCCGACAAATACTGAATAGTTTGTTGTCTCCAAAACAGTGACTCTACGGCTCAACTCGAGTAGGTGCAACTGAGTCAGTAACTTGTTACCTTGTTATTTCTTTATATATTGTGCTCGTTTGCTCACACTGAGAGGTCAGTTTTGATCGCATTCACTTTTCCTGTATAACATCATACCAACACTGAACACAACAGAAAAAAAGCGGTTTGCACGGAAAGCAAGTGAGTGATTCAAACGGGCACCAGTCCAAATAATTTTAAACCATATCCTCTTCGAGAGGGTCATTACTAAGAGTAGTCACGACGTTCTTAAGTGGGAGGATTTTTGGATTGACAGGGTGCAAATTATGCAAACTTTTTGCGGGAACTTCAAACGAAAGGAAGAAATCGACACTGAAAAATTGTTTGACGTAGTTTGCCAAAATATCTTCTTGTGCTTGAAACTGTGTAATTTTTTTCCCGGTGATATAGTTCGCAAACGTAATGATGGGAGTAAGTTTTTGAGTCCCGTTAGAACTGTATTTCGGCAAACTTTGCTTAGGAAGATCGAGAAACCCATAAAAGGTTGTGATTGTGACAATCTAAAGGTTTGAACGGGTGTCATCAGTTTAACCATCTTCATATGATGAAGTACTGCATTGCAAAGAGATCGAGTCAAAGAACTACTTCATTCGGTCCCTTTTTTTAAGATCATAAAATCATTTGAAACGTTGCCATTCGTAGTAATTCTGCTAACAAGAATGCATTAGGGATACATTTCGTTGTTTGTTAATTTCTTTGAAAATTACCACTGAGCACATTGAGAAAACACAAGTTGGCGTTTTCAGTGATTCGTACTCATGCCATTACATCACTATATATATCTTTTGTGAAGTGCAACACAAATGTTTTTGAGAACAAAGTGGAAAGACTTTGAAGACGGAAATTGCGAACAGCTTCCGCGAGTGCTCAAGAGGCGAAAACTTGCCAACCTGATTTGTTGACTACTGGATCTTATAAGGAGTCCGAAAGCTTGCGTTCACATTCCTTGGTTATCTGCTAGATGTGGAAACCACTGTGTATTAATACTTAATTGTAGGCGATAACCATGCCGTTGGTGCTCACGGATTGCGTGTCAGACAAGCTCTGTCGGCGGCCGTTGTAAATCTGTCCCACAGGAACATGCTGACATGAATTAAATATAAAAACAAGGCTGCATGAATCAGGGCTTTGTTCTTTTCAACCATAATGACACTACGGGGCGGATTGACAGATACGAAGCCTGGACTGCGTAGAATGTCTTATTGTAGCACTAGTCATTCTTCGTCTGTTGCTATTTCTGCTAGTCCCGTTCCACCTATATGAGATGGCAGAAATATGTATATCCGCTTTCTCTCCACCGTCGCCCTCCTAGAAACTTCCTGTCTGTCTCCAACACCTTGTCGGATTAATCTTAATTCTGGGAAACCAATTTTTAGTGAATACTCTTCTGACCTGGTTCAGCTTCAAGAGTACTCTTCTGTGCGTATTCTTTTTGTCTGGCAATCAGACATCTAATTAATTCTATGTCACATTAAGAGTACAAACTGGGAAGTGATTGTATTGCCCCATTCTAAGTGGCTTCCCTGTGTACTGATCGCCGAATTCAGCCATCTTCTCGACGACTTAGTCGTGTATCTTAGAACGCTATTTCACTGTTCAGGCTCCATCTCTTTGTGAAATTCAACATTGCTTTGAGACCGAGTTGAAACATATTCAACAGATTTATGTTTCGTCTGAGGCTTGGAGTAACATACTGTCAC
>LUCM01010076.1:28560-45530 GCA_008360955.1 Fasciolopsis buskii
AGATGTCATCCACATAACGCTTGTATAAGTAGAGCGATTGTATTGACGACTCGAGTGGTCTGCGTTCCAGCTTTGCCATGAAAATGTCAGCTAGTAGCGGACCGAGTGGGGATCCCATCGCTACGCCGTCCTTTTGACGGTAAATTTGGTTATTGAATTTAAATTGGACGTTGTAGGTACAAAAGAACAATAGTTGTTTCAAGTCTGCTATCGGAAGACACGTCGCTAAGCCATTGCTCTCGATGTAGTCACAGAGGTATTCGATTGTCTCCGTGATCGGAACGTTGGTAAAAATGGCGGTGACGTCTAAAGAAAGCATCCTTCGTCCCTTCATATTCAGTTCTTTTACGGAATCGATAAGCTCAAATGTGTCTTTGAGACTATGTTTTGCTACCTTCTGTCTAACGGGTTCCAGTAACCTAGCTAACCATTTTGCCACAGCATGGTACGGCGAATTGCACATGTCGAGAATAGGCCTCATAGGTACTCCATTTTTGTGTAATTTGGGTAGGCCGTACAATCTCGGAATAGTAGTTCCCGTAGGCCGAATTTGTTCGAATGTCGTGGAATCTATGATAATTTCTTAGAAGACGTACTTGTTGTAATGTTTTGACTTGACATTATCAAATCACGGCGATTCATCGAACTTCAATGGTAAGAAATAACGAGCAATCCACTAGTAAATGCGCCACTTCGTTTCTAAATACACGTGCTAATTGTGGTAACCGCCCATACATCATAATGGACAATTCATTTTCCAACGACCTTCGGATGATTCATACTCGCATATGTTTACACTGCTACTCAGGAATTCCAAACTTTAGTCAAGATGGCGAACATCTGGTGAACTGCGCCGTTCCTATTAATTTGCCTTAAAGGGCAATTGTGTGATTTAATACAAAATACCTTCTCATTGCAGACGGAAGCCGAGATCGGCTAGGAGCAAATGGATTCCATTTTCGCTACTCGATCCGTCTTCCCCAAAGAAGTCCATTTACTTTCCTTTTTGGCAGTGTTACTGCAACCTGTAATATATATTTTAGGCATAATGTTTATTGTCACATTGCTGCTGAGTTCCATGGGAACTAGAACTTGCGTTTTTTAATTGCTACATCATGCTGGTCACTGTTGTTTGCTTACCTTGCAGGTACTTAGTAGTTTTCACTTAGTTGTTTAATATTAATTGTTTTTCACGTAATAATACCATTTATTAGATCGGCTGGCAAGTTCTGGCTGACAGGAACTCACTGGAAACCCTCTCTCAGTATGTTCGCAGCACTATTCGCTATGCCATGTGGTTTATTTGCCCCAAGGACGGTCAGCTTATATGAATAATGAAAATACGTACATACCCCAGTATTATGAGTCCTATTGGTGACACATCAGTTGAAGTTGCCCATTGCCCCATTTAGACGTTACTGAACCGCGATTTCGGCAACGATTAAATTAAACTTGTCGGTTTCCTAAACTGAGTCGTATATTAGTGCTTAGTTAGCTCTTTTTTTCTTGTGAAACCACGACAGGCACTATATATCACTGACACCGTGGAATGCAGAGGAACCCGAAATAATGCTTGTTTGCAGTGCGAAGAAACAGGGTAGTTTTGAGATTAAAGTGCAGGCATGTACGCCACTGTTTCCCAAATCAGCCGCGGGCATGTTTCACATTCAGGTGAACCGGGCATTCCTGGGTTGATCTTAGCATTCTCCTAAACCTGTCATCTTCAGTAACTCCGATCTCTCCTAGATGTGGTCAGTTGAATTCTTCACAGATATCTTGTGATGCACCAATTTTGCTATTTTCACTCAGGAGAGGTCCCTCGAAGTTCGCAGTGGGTTTCTGATTTAGAATGTATTTACTCACTGAAAATTTAACTGTGAATAGTTTCCATTACCGGGCCAATTAGCGCATTCATTCTTGAAATCAGACGTTCCATTCTGACTGGATGAAGAAAACTGACCGGATGAATCATCTCTGTATTGTTCACA
Source organism: Fasciolopsis buskii (assembly GCA_008360955.1). Classification (NCBI taxonomy): domain Eukaryota; kingdom Metazoa; phylum Platyhelminthes; class Trematoda; order Plagiorchiida; family Fasciolidae; genus Fasciolopsis; species Fasciolopsis buskii. The sequence continues at coordinate 30,549 of LUCM01010076.1, forward strand.
GCTGATCTGTGGGCCTCTTATGTTGATCAAACAATGATTTTATCGGCACAACAAATCACTCGTTAATTGGAACCAAGAAGACAAGCTCAGTGATCACAAGTTTACAAAAATCGCTAATCTAAGCTTGTGATTTGCTAAATGCTCTCACTATGATGGTGTCAGTCTTCATAATAAAATTAAAAGGAGATTCACGGACACGCTTATGTGATTTACGACAGTGGTTTGATAAAAGGCTAGAATCTTATTCAAACAGATTCGAGTCTGGTTCCTGTTGTATTTAATCTGATTAAATGAAAAAGCCAATTCGAGATTACAACTTGTCCGTCGTGGTTCTTTCCTCCATAAAACCAAACAGAAGTAACTTGAAAACATCCATTAGTTACCGAGCCCGAATAATCGGTCCTTAAGAGATTGTACTCAGACAAACCTGTCAACTGATATCGTAAATGTCAGTCTGTTTGCACTATGATGTGACGGCAGAGAAAATCACACGATCCAGCCTCAGTGCCTGGTCAGAAATGTTACAAGTATTAGTGAGATTAGGATAGTGAGCTTCAGCATCCTCACCAGTGGTTTGTGACCGTCCCAATGAAAATGTTGCGGTTCTGGACGCTTGAACAAGCAAAGCGACAACTACCGCTTTGTTAGATTCATGAGTTCTTAAATTCACATTTGTAGTTAGTGGAAAATTGTCACTTTTAGGCGAATTGCTTAACTACCACGGTCACATGGCAGGCATAAGTATTTGCTACCAAACTTCATTTTTTCTCTAAGGAATTTCCCGAAATTGAGGCTAGCCGACGGCCACGATCGTTGTTACTGTTTCTGCATCCTTGTACACTGAATATTGTGATTTACTTGTCGCTCTGAAATTTATACAATCATGAATAAAATGATATCAATAAGAGCAACCCAGGTTTACGTTATAGTTACATACTTGATCCGAAATTTTGAAGCAAATAGCGCAAACTGTTTATCGCTCCGCCTTTGGCTACCTAAGAAACTAAGCTGACAAAATAGGCAAACAATTCGACGAATGAATAAGCGAAAACACTGCATTGTAGAATTAATACAAATGTGAAAAGTTTTCCGTCTCGGCAGGTCTCGAAACCACGCACAGTCGAAACCATCCCAGCTGCGCCACTTACCTACGAGCCCATGCTGAACGATGCCCAGATGTTTCATTGAAGTACCAGTGTTACTCGCCCAAATTGTGCAAAGCTTCCGATATCCACCACCGTAGTGATTCTTTTAGTATTAATAACGATTTCATTTGAATCTGAAATGCCCATGTCCTCAACTATGTCTTGGTTTACTAACTGAAATACTACTGATTAATTTTGCTTTACTTGCCCAAGGTCACACACGAAATTACAAGTAAAATATTATTCGAGCGGGCCGAGACCGTTCAACTTAAACATGAAACTGGTAGGCAGCTTGTGGGAAAGTCACCAGTTCGTCTCTGACCACGCCAAATGCTTGATTGCTCTCCTCACATGACTCAGGTTAAACTGCGGTCTTGTGGCAATTTTCCTAGATTATGTTGAACCAGCTGATAAAAATATGATTTACTTCAGCATACACATGGACATAGACATCAAGCTGATCTTGAGAGCATTGTGCACCCCTAGTATTTCTGAGTAATTCAATCATTTCCTTTATCCAGACAGCATTTCATTGTACTTCCTCTTCATTAAATATTTCAGCAAATGAAGTGAAGTTGTGAACTCGCGATGTCTTTTTAAATTTTCCTAATCAGTGTTAGAATTTAATCTATGAGTAACTGCCTCCCTGATGATAATACATTTTTCAGACCAATATCTGCCTTCTGGAGTGTTTTCGTTGAACTGGGTGAATGGCGTTCCTTGCAAGAATTCAATCATTGTGCTTCTACGAGTCCTCTTTGGTGAACATATGCTCGGGGATAAGTGACATGTACAGGATGTGGTCAGATTGTTCTAACAATGATTATATGGCAGGATGTTTTTCTAAGTTAGTGTAGAGAACAAGTATGATAAATATTCGGATCAAGGGCACTGGTATTCAAAGAACATCGATGGGGCATGTGATTGGAGGTGGATATACTCATACTCTGGGTAACTAGGCGGATCCTTGTCGATGACAGTAGTTCGAGAGGTGTTCATGAGAACACCACACAGACCCAATACAGGGATTCGACGAAACCTGCTTCAAGAAAAGTCGTCGCATTGTTAATATCAATTACATAGCTGTTGGATTTATAATTTTCATATAACAAGCCACAAGTCGTATCCCCTTTTGGATTAGTTCCGTACCAGATTTTAATCTGATTTTAGAAACCATCATTTATCATCATTTTCTGATTACAGTTGCATCAAGTGTTTGATACTTTGTTGCGATATCCCAATGTTTTCTGAGCCATTGCATTGACGGCTCAAATTCTCTGTCTATTCTTAGCACACACCGGACTACTACAATTTTCCTCAACTTTTATTTTGAATATTTTGGCATTCAATCGATAATTCATTCACTGCGCATTGTTTTTCGGGCTCCGGTATTTCTAGATATCAATGAATTTGAGGAAATTAATCTCTCCACTGATGGGCACAGATCAACGGAAATAATTTACTGTCTCATATATGAAAAAGGTGATTCCGATGCAGCGAGTGTAAACATTCATGCATAACGTTTCTTCTGCCTTAGCCCAACAATTTTGTAGTTCCTCGGGAAGGCATTATTGACCTTTTTAACTGTACGACGTATTTCTGTACTTTTGATAGCCGACTTATTCTTTTCCTCTAAGCAAACTAGTGGACATTTCGAACACGGTAGAAGTTGAGCGGTACCATCTTTCGATAATCTCGAGAGCAAAGGAAACGCCAAAAAGGGCGCCGATGTTTGACACGAATGGCCGGATATTACAGACAAATAAGCCGTGGATCTTCACAAACAGATATTGTGTGAACATTTGATTTGGCAAGTGTTACGGATAACCCCTAATCGCTTAACAAGAAATGCTGTCATGTGGTACGCGTTCCGGTTGGGGAAGGAGCATGTGCGCCTATTCAACTGGATAGGTGTTTGGTTTATTTGTGTATCTTAGTTTTGAACACAAACATCCGGGGATAGACTTGCTTATCCTGGACATTGTTTCCTACACGTTCTAGAGTACACAGGCAGTTCGAGCTCAATTTATGTCTGCTTCGCATCTCCTAAACAAGTCTCTTGAAAGCTTAATAGTAGCAACAACAAATGCACCTTCAGCTGAGTAGAAATTTTGCGATTTTCGTCCACCAATGGAAGATAGGTTGACATAAACAAGAAGGATGGTTATTCACCTTCTAATTTTTTGTTAAAATTAAACGGTATGTGATGCGTTTGCCGGCAACGTTATATTTCTTTCATTTTATTACTGGTTTAGTCAGCAGTATAAATCTGCGGAAATACTTTCGACTCAAATCGGATACATCTACATCAACATTGCTACTCAGCCTCCTTTCCGAATTATAACGAAGAGTAACTTGCTGAGCGCACAAGGTAGATCAATAAAATCCAGAAGCCTTTTAGCTGACATAAGCATCCCCCGTTAAAGGGCACAAGGTATTGAAAATTAGTTACCGGCTTTGTTTGAAGTCGAATTTCCTGTGGATTGACAAGACCGCCACAATAAAATTTATTTATAACCCAGCAGTTATTCCAAAATTCGAAATAATTTACCGGTTGTCCACTGCACCCATAGACCCTTGCGAGATCCAGTGTCTTCGAAAAACGCTAGATCTAGGACCACAGGCGAAATTTGCTGACAAATGCATAGCCTGCTTAGTTTGATCCAACTGCTCGTCTACATTGCTGCTCGTCGAAGTTCTTAGTTCCTCGGACAGTTTCTGTTAGTAGCCGAATCACACAAACGTTCTAAGGCCGATCGGGTTTGTGGCCTGCGTCGATGGCCATTCAGCTGCAGCAAAAATCTCGTTAAAACTAACGCATGGTCCGATTCGACGTACTTGGCCCAATATGATCTACAGTTCAGGACAGAACCGTGCCAACGTTAGCTTGCTGAAACATGGTCGATCTGACTCAGACTGCCACGGGAGTTAGAGTGCCGTGTCGCTGTGCGACGCGAAATGTGCCGAAAATTCGTACTAATCAGGAATAGGCTACTGTCTGCATAGAATCGGAGAAGTCTTTCTCCGTTGTCTGTTCGCTGAGCAGGAAAGGTGCATCGCCCACCTAAACAGGACTCCGATGTACTCAGTTTTCCAAATTGTGTATTGAAGTCACCTGCTGCCACTACAATGTCAGAGCGTTTGCTCTTCCGAACAAGAATGACGAGGTCATCGCAAAACTCTTTCTCCATGTCAGTGCTGCAGTCTGTTGGAGCCTACACCGAGATAACAAATAAACTGCGCTTAACACTACTATCCTTTCGGATGCCGACTGGTCCCTGCATTCTTATGGCCCACAAGCGACTGTTGACTGGGATCCAGTCTAAAGTTCTGCTTCAGCCTTCTCACTCAAGACTATTCCTACACCGCGTTGACACAGCTTGAGCTGCTTCGTCTTCTGAATTTCGGGGCAAATATCTTGTCGGGAAATTTGGCGCAGTTAGTTGAATTATTCTACTCGAATCCTGAATTCGTGTTTCACCAATCACGCAGCAGACATCAATCGAAAGTGAGTCCACTGTCAGAGCTGGCCAAACACGCCTGTTGGCCAGCTTGCATTAAAGTGCGCACATTGAAAGAACCGAGATTCAGAGGCTGACGAGGCTTGAGAAAATATGAGCTAGCAGACTGAAAGCCATCTACTACACTACTTGACAATAAACCGTTGCGAGTATCGGGCGTGTTATCAATGGATATACTATGGATAGGCAGAAGGGATGAACAGATTGGGTTTGAGACAAAGAGGATAGGTTGAATAAAAGAGAGGGAACTCTGAGCAGTAGCATACTTATCACTATCCACCCCACCTACGCTCGATGCAATGGGCAGCGCAGTCCTGAATATCCTGCGCGACGACCGATACAGTATGGAATTATTATTAGGCGTGTTACTCATGGGGATTGATGGATGGGTACTGCTAGGGAGTCCAACCGCTAAGCAGAAGAACAATTAGGGATTCCCAACCAAAGCCTTTGGTTCTGACAAGAATATGACCGCCAGGCAGCGAGGCATAGCTGAGTGGAAGCCCATCTACTTGGATCAATTATTCTTCCACTCGTTTTTCTGACTGAACTGCTAACTCAGATCAACCCCTGACTTGGAGGACCAGGAGACTACTTCGTCAGGCCTCTGCCCATTGACCTTCCAGGCATGATTGGATCTTCTGCTTGAGATAAGCCATCCTGTATAGCTCGTTGGATCATGGAGGCACGCAAGCCGTCACGCCACGTCAAGGTGCATTCTCGCTTTGACAAAATAAAGGCATTTAGTTCACCACTGTAAGCAACTCTAGCAAACGAAATAAAACGTCGGATGGAGTAGAAAAGCGGCAAGCATTACGATAAACCGAATCAGAACGCAATTGTAAATAGATTTTCCGTATTTTATTTTGGAAACAAAATGTAAGAAAGGTAAATTTTACGTGCGAAAGTTGTCACAGTCCATAGTTCAATATTGAGTGAGAAGATGAGCAAAACAATTTGTAGCACATCAAAATGGAGGTTTCTTTATCATTTTTGTGGCAACGTTTCTTGGACGTTATGACTGGTTTGACGTACCTCGCATGAGGCGTTAAAGAAAAAAATGATATTTGAGTTGATAGAGGAGAGATTCTCATGGAGTCTTTGGCCTGGACCAGCTCAATATATTTCTTGACGTTCACTACAAAGTAAATAACGCCAAGAGATCAAGTACATCATGGATAATAGAACCAAGCAAGTATCCTCAGTTTTGAAGCACATTCATATTAATGGAGTATTAAGAAGTTTGACAGTTCCGACTAGTCCAACGGCTGCTTTTGATTTATACAATGTTGTTGGCGACAACACGTTTTGTACACATCAGTGAATAATTTATCAATAAGGAACAAACCCAAAAATCACTATCCAAAAGTTCTTGCCCAGCAATCAAGAAAGTTTAACAAATTGTAAATCAATGAAAATCAAACAATACACCATGCTAGGTACGATATCATCTGATGCATATGTATCGTTACGTGAAATTATGTCAAACTGACACTTTGCAACCGCAATTTACGAGCTGTATGTGATACTCGGGCCTTTCATTCTCAGTTGTTCACTGTAACCCTAGAATAAAGATCTCGTAAAACTGCAAAAGCCTTTGTCAGTAACGTAGTGAAAAACCTTGGCATGTATTTGCAACTATGGATTGCACATTTATGCGTCCGTTGACAAAGGTTCTGCAAATATTTTTTCCACCCTTCGAGGTAACGATTCGCAGGGGATCAAAAAAGCTCAACATGCCACCTTTTTGTTCAAGATTATAGTAGCGCACATCTCATAACAAAATGCACAGGAAATTTAATTGAGATATAACATGAATAACTGACGAGATCCAAAAAACATTTATTGTCCAGATTCTCGAAAAAGTGATATTCCAGAGAATTCCCTCGTGCTCAAATAAGTTGTCAGTGAGTTTGAAAATTCATGAGTTAGTCCGCACTCATTTTTGAGTGAAGTAACATGTGCGTTTGCGTACCCTAATTAAGAGCGACTAAAATAAAGGAGTTCTAAAGGTATTCACTTAGAATATAAGCTGCAGGATGGGTAAAACTCCTACTAATAACCTCTACATAAACATAGATGGTAGCGCGAATTTGGTATCTAGTGGGAAGAAAATTGTAACTCAATAACTTGGCAAGAACGTGCTGGGATGAAACAACAAATAATTTAATTTATTGTAAATTACAGTCGCGTGGAATGCCTCACTTCCAAAAACTATATCGTAGAGCTAACTGAATCTGTGGCCGATGCCAAAAGAAGGGCATATTTACAACGTGTTTCATCCAGGGTCGCGATATCCCTTAAAAACGTATCGGAAAGCCTACTGATGGCAGTTAAACCTTGACCATTTATTTTGGTGCAAGTGACAACTAAGGCCGAGTAGATATTTACAATACTGATGATCCCTGACGAAAATTATGTCGCCTCATCCCCTGATGACGAAGATGACGTTAAACTTCATTACCACCTTGCAAAATGTTTTATGTTTATATCGCGGATGGCGAACTATTCGAGACCTTTCGGGCAGTTCGATCTGCCGCTTTAGGTTTATTAAGCCAAAGCTAAAATACTTAAATGCATACATATTTAATAATTCAACAGTGATATAAAGCGGCGAAGAGAATGAATTTAACTTACTTCCAGATATTCCTATTCTCTAAAATATAATGCTTATATTTGTCATTGGTTCGGATTTTTGTGTTTGATAAGTTGTGCTTTTTTTAATAAATCAGTACCATTGGTATGTAGTACCTCGTTTATCATCATCGTGCTAGTAATTCAATGATGTCAAACAGAAAAAATCAGGCTAACCCCATATAATGACTTAAGATGAAAGAAGAAGGGGTAACTAAGTTTAGTTACTGCAATTCACATCAGTACATCAATTTTAACTGATCACTCATTTGCTTGTTCACTAGAGAAAATAATGGCAGCGTTTAGAAGCAGTTTCAGCTCTAAATCCTTAATTTGCAACTGGGACGCATTGCGAGCTGCCACTAGTTGACGGTTAACTCTGATGGGCTGTCACAAATAGCTATAAAAGACCTATTCAGAATCTGCTTTCATAATCTGACAATCACAGGTCAGTGGTTCTTTGGACCCCAGATTCTCGCCGGGGAGAGCTCATTTGGAGAGTTCGAGTAAATGAATGCCTAATAAGTGATAGAGAAAACTAATTTACTTGAACATCGTGATTAAATGCAGATTGATTGTCCCAGGAAAGAAAAGGCACTTTGACGGTTATTATCAACACTGCATAAATCATGATTTATTGTGCAGAACAAGTCTTCTACCTAGGTGCTGACCTTTTGATTGTTGTATACATGTACGCAAACAGATTACTTGACATTTTCTTATTAGATATTTTAACTTAATCATTAACCGATTACAATGTATAACCATGTGCAGTAACAAGCTAAATCCTAACGAGTCCGTATCTTTTCTGATCTGTCGGAAAAGTATAAGACAAAAGACAGCGCCTAGCGATTTGGCTTGTAGATGTCAACGTGAGTAGGATTTCTCACGAAAGTTGGAGCTACTTTGCAGCAAACTATTTATTTTTGCAATTTTCTACAAACGAAGGGAAAAAAATCAAAACTGAAAATGCGACTTAAAGCAGTTTCCTCCGGGACAAACGATATTTGTATTTGTTCGTGGATACACAAATCACAAACACTGGCATCGGCTTAGAACATTGATACTCTCCGGCCAGTTTTACCTATGGAAAAACAGTTTTAATGATTTCTACTGATAAAGAAGGACTAATTTATCTTGAAAAGCAATCGCCCAGTGTCACACGCCGTTTTGGACGATTTTCAACAGTCAGTTTTGAATTAAGTCTGCTGGAGACCTGTCTTGCAATATTATTCCTTTTATTTCCTTAAAGATTCAAGTACAACAGCTCTATAAATTAAAATTACGATCCAAAGGGGCTACGTTTCATGCTAATGACCAGTTATCGTCGAAGAATTAAAATCTGTTAGTGGGTGAGAAAATAGAGAATCATGGTTTACTCGACTGTGTACGAGTAAAATGACTTATTCTGTTACGCTAACTGCCATTCGGACTTCATATTTGACGCATAAACCTAACGTCATCCGGTCAACCTTACAATCCGGAGACACTTAACTTAACCCGGTAATTCTAATTAACCTAGACGGAAGCGGGTGGTATAGTGGTAACACACGCCTTTCAGTTGGAAAACACGAGTTCGAACCCAGGCTGTGATAGAGATTACACTCTACCAATGATCTCTAATAAGAGCTAAACTCGAATCTGGTGCCTCCCTAGTTTAAGGTTGGCCGAGTGGTTTGAGTTTTGTGCGTGAGAGGTGCAGTCCAGTAGGAACCAGCCTAAAGTAGCATATATCAATCTCACAAACCACTTGCAACTAATTGCGGGTTATATAATGTAAAATGATTTAATTTCCTTCGCACAAGTGCATACAAAAGGATTCATGCTTTCAGCAAGCATCAAAAGAAACCAAGGGTATTCGTTTAAACATCATTCTTCTGTAGCAAGTCCATCACTGAATTCTGATCCATTCGACCCATAGAATCACAGTGGTGTAAAAATTCATGATTTTGCATTTGCTGAGCCACGGTTATTTGTGAAACTGTGCGATATTGCCGCGTAACATTTTCTCCTTAGTCTTTTTGCGTTGGATTTTGGGATTTTGTTCATACTATTTCTGCGAATTACTTAAACACTTTTTTCATTATACGCAGCAGCTGGTTCAGTACAATCCTTATTGGATCGGCACACTCTGCTATTGAAATCGCCACCGTCTGTAGTCAAGATAAACACAACAAATTTGACTGAAATGCGACATTTTTTACGCAAAAGCCCATACAATACAACGTTTACGGTGGACTTTAGCTCAATGAATCAACTGGGGCAGTTTATTTTAGGGTTTGAGCAAGGATGCGATAGTATTTTGCTAGCCAAGTAAGGTGAAAAACTAGTTTGACATTAGAGCATGAATTTTGTTACTCGCCATTAGATCAGGATGCTCCTGCTAGCATCTTTATTCATCACCGTTGACAAACATTGACGGACAAACCGAAATTGCCAACTGACTGCCTGTTTTTGCCCCCTGACCACTCATGACGCATGATTAATTGCTGATTCTCAGATCTGAGAATGTTGTAACTTTTCTGTTTTACTGTATTTTCTGTGCCGTTCCATAAATCACTGAGTTCCCAGTCGGACTCCGTCACAATTCCACTATTTAAAATTAGCGGATGGAGATGACTTCGGTAAGTCTTCTACTTGTTAAAGGTAAACACCAAGTCCTGTCAAAATTTCAGCTGAATAAAATGTTGTGAGCTGTGAACGGCTGCTCACAACGTGCTTCTAATGTGTGATGGATGTAAAGGAATTAAGTCTTTTTAGTCACGTGTGCACGAAAATCCCATGTTTACTTTCCGTACCGTAAACTGGATTATCTACAATGTGAAGTGCAACAGAGACGAGAAAAGGCCGGGGTAACCATTAGGAATAATATTTGATGACGTAGGACAGAAAGTATCATACTGGGACGTTAAAACCGTTCACTCTGGTTTCATAAACAATGAGTTAGTCCAGGTGATTTAAAATTTGTCCACGGTGTACCTTCCAACGCGATACGATGTTTGTATTTTTTCAACCTTTCGACATATATTGTGGTCTGACTTGCAACAAGCGCCAAGTGATAAGACAAACCATGGAATGAAAGGGAGCTTTCCTTACCGTTACGCATAATAATTTAGGTGCATGATGAGGTGCGTTTATGTTTACTCGATATCTTTGTTATTACGTGGATTAGGCAAAGCCAAGATCTTGCTGGATGTATATCTGGAAACATGTTGTATTTGCTAACTATGCACTAAACCCATCCCTCATAATTTGGACAATTTGGAGGTAAACGGTGCACATGTTCGCATATATCACAAACCATTAACAACGTGCATCCCTTTGGTAGCTTATTCTTACAGTTGTCACGCCCCATAACCGCAAGATTTGCTTCCACTCTTTATAGCTTTTACAAAGCACTCTGTATCAGCTGCTTCTATGCACCTGGGCCATTTCGCAAATTGCAGTTTTCCCTAACAGTACTTTATAGTGCACCGGGATGGTCATCTTACCTTTCGTGGGTTCCCCTAATTCAAACGATACTTTTGCTCTATTGGGCCATCGTTGATTTATTGCTAAAACTAATTTGTTCATCTATCTCGTGCCTAGTTCTCGAGCGCGAAATGTAATCAACAGTCTATTATTCACCTACGCTGGTCATCTAGTCTTGTGGATCTTAGAGCACTTGCTACAATAATGTGCTGCTTGGACTGAATGTTGCTGATCCAATTTTCAAGCATCGCTGCAAAGTCAGCGTTAGTCTGTTACACGAAATATGTCACCTAGGCGAGAAAAGTAAGATTTTTGCCTATTACTTTACATAGAAAGGAACTTTCCACGGAAGAAACTGTACTTCTTAAACCTGTTACTGTAGCACACGTCGGGTGGGCAACGGCAAATCCAGTCCACATGCGATGGAGTTCGCAAATTATCTGCAAATGGTGACACAATTTAACTGACTTACTGAACACCCGTACTTCTAGTAAGCAAACGACAAGAATATTCTTGTTGCGAAAGAAACTCAAAAGCAACAGGGATACCTAGGATAATCCAGTGAAGTAAAGTGGTTCTCTTCGGTTCACCATTAGAAGTGACAAGTAAAGAAAGTTTTTAAAGCACTGTGGTGCAAGTTGGCAAAACGATCGATGGCATTAGCAAATTATTCATACCATAATGTACAAGTGACTTCGGATAACAATAAGTTGCAAATAAAACGAGCATTTTAATGCCCAAAAACTCGGAAACAAAGTTTCCCCATTTATCACATTCTACGGAGCAACATCTGCAAAGATATACCGGTTTGCCGGTTAGGTTACTAAATGCTATTTGAAAAAGTTGACTCAATTTGGTTAGTTTTTTTCGGAACAAAAAGCAAATCTGTAGCAATTTTTTGTAACAAGTTCTGCTAATGCACAGTCTTTTGACACCAACTAAGTTGAAGCACTTGGGGGTTATATGCGGCCTTTAATTTTGCTTTTCACTGCTCTAGTCAGTAGTTGCCATATTAAGACACTACAAACGTCTTAGAAACTCAGATTAGTGAAAAACTACTTTCAAGTAAAATGGAGTTCACAAATAGAACAGCCAAAGTAATTACGCGCAAATTCAGCGACTTCGCCGAATGTTGATTTACTATTTTTGATAGCAATGCTAAGAGCACTGACCTTCTTGCTTTCCGTGGACGGCCGGATTGTCTAAAGAAGAAATAGCGTTGGTCGTAGTTATGCGTCGCGGACAAAAACTAATTTAATAGGTCTTATTTATTGCAAGGCCAAACTTCAAGTTCGAATCTTGATTCGATATCAACAGTGGTTTCCATTTTTCGGTTGCTTCTGACAAGCACTTGCAATCCCACCGATAGGTTAGTCACCTCGATCGGGAGCAGAACTTGCATATTCAGTCCATTTTTTGGTTTGAGAATAACTCTTTAAGTATGAATTGCCAGACAAATTTAGATGGCTTGAAATTCCCAGGAAGCACGTCGGCTACCACGGGACAGACAGAAAATAAAATGACTGGAAACCTGTGGGAGTAGCTTTTTAAATATCTTAAATCCAAGTGTTAAACATGCACCGGAAAAACGAACTGTTTTCATTTTTAACTTTTAGAAAAACCTATATGGATCGTGAGATTCATCTTGCTGTGCAAAGTCGACTTTTGGAATACAACCTGCTTCACAAGGAAGGTGATAGCGTGACTCGAATTAACAATCCACTGGAAAATTTCGTTACTTTGCAGTTGCGAGTGATATTTTTGATTTTCGTGACAGCCGTTTTTGAGGAGCAACTTGTTGCGCAAAAAGAAACATTTCTGTCTAGCGGATTTGGGGTTTTTTCTCTGGAATCTATCAGAACCGTGTATTGATTTTTGTTGTTGAACAACAGTTCTCCAGCACGTGTTTCTAGAAGGTCGACGGTTGGTGGTGATTGATTAGTTTTTGAAGGTATCAGTTAGCAAAAGTCGCAAGCAGCTGGAAGATAAGGTATCGATGAGCGAGCTTAGAACCGCGGGTTTTAAGGACTACTGGAAGTCATTTTAAAACATTTACCAAAGCCATAAAACTTATATGCGTATTTCACTGTTTAAAGTCTTTCTGTCCCGCAGAATTTAATATTTTGTGAAACAAATGTCTAGATGTTTTTTACCCCAAATTGGTGGTATTCTAATAAGATTCAGAATTGAAATAGTAAAATTGCCCACATAGTTATATGTTCAATGAATAAACAAACACAGCACCATGATAATTGCGACTATGACAAAAATAATTCAATATGAAAAGCATTAAAAAGGTTTCCAAGATTTTCCGCATATTAAAGAAGGATAACACATTTAAATTATTGACTATATGGCCAGTACGTGGAAACAAGGTCCCCATGATTTTGCAGACTATTTATCTGCAGTTAATGATTCAGAGGTTTCCGTTGAAATAGCCCTTCTACAAGAGGATCGAAAGTTAATAAACAAATCGGCAGAAAATGAGCATGGCATGCAATTCGTTTTAGCAGTGGTGCATCATGCATGTGCCAGCAAATATGAATGATTATTAAAACGAAATCCAATCAAATTCCGCTATGTAGGTTTGAGAACCAAGCGATTTGAGTTGTATGTTGGATGAACAATCTACATCAGCCAATATTTGGGACGTCCCTCAAGTTTTCGCATTCCTTTGTGGCGTTTGTCTGGTCCATGTTGCTGCTTTACCGGTGACACTTTACAACTGGTTGAAAAAGCAAAATCCTCTTTGCATTTTAACTGGATGAATGCCTGACTTTTAAAATGCGTCCTAATTGGAACTTTTTCTTAAAACATCTTTTAAATGCCAATCTAAAGAATTGAATGACGTTCTCGTGGTTATAATCCGGCGGTTATCCACAAAACGGAGCACCGAAACCATTTTCTCTAGATGTTTTTGTTCCCTGAAATGTTACAATCCAGCGAGCACGGCTAACTGAACTGGAATTCAGCATTAATTTTCGTGGTAAATATAGGGATACAGGAAAGCCTCTAATGCATCGCTAATATCTTTTTATTAGGCTTGGATTAATTGGACACTGCTCATATAAATTAATTACTTTTGGCCTGTTAAACGAGATAAATTGCTTCCTCTCGACAGAGTGTTTCACGTTGAATTTTGATGATTAGACTTAGCTAGCTGCCACAATCACCACCACACACACACAACAGGAGAGATTCGACTCTAGACTACTTGCAGTCCTGAATTCCGATTTGCTTCCTTGTGGCTGCGCTTTGATTTTAGTCAAATAATCGTTTGGCCATTCGGATTTCATTGTCTTAAACTTATTTGGATTTTCCGATTTATACCTCTGATTTGCCGTTATAAGCTTGTCTTCGCTCCGTTATGATGCGATCAAACATAACATGCTTGCACCCGTCTCATTGATGGCTCAACTATCATTTCTCCGTGTCCATCTACTCTCGGCCCACCGTATCTTACGAGGATTTTCATTGTGATCGTGTTTTGGTTCTTCGCATGAACTCTTGGTTGAATACGTACCTTAGTCGGGTCCAATGCAAATACTTCATACTTACCGTTGAATTGATACCTACTGACATTAACTGTTTTGCGAGCTTCTTCAACAACCGATCTATGAACAACTATTCAGGTAGAAGAAGCAACCCATCACAATTCCTATGTTACGCTGGAGAACAGTCAGACTGACAAGTTGTTTTCGGTCTGTGTTTATTGCAGATTATTCGGTTTTCTTACATACCTGTTTTTCTGGTTCGTCGGCGTAAAAGGTTGTCGGTGCATCATGCATGTGCCAGCAAATATGAAATGATTATTAAAACGAAATCCAATGCAAATTCCGCTATGTAGGATTTGAGAACCAAGCGATTTTGAGTTGTAAATGTTGATGAACAATCTACATCAGCCCAATATTGTGCGACGTCCCTCAAGTTTTCGCATTCCTTTGTGGGCGTTTTGTCTGGTCCATGTTCTGCTTTACCGGCGACACTTTACAACTGTTGAAAAAAGCAAAAATCCTCTTTGAACATTTTAAACTTGAATCGAAGCCTGAACTTTAAAATGCTTCCTAATTGGACTTTTTTCCTTAATAACATCTTTTTAAAATGCCCATCTAAACGAATTGAATGACGTTCTCGTAGGTTATAATCCGGCGGTTATCCAACAAAACGGAAGCCACCGAAACCAAGTTTTATTACTCTAGATTTTTTCGTTC